>CAUYSK010004689.1:0-24055 GCA_963575035.1 Avahi laniger | reverse complement strand
TCTGGAAAGGATTCAGCTTTCTAGGTTCCACTAAGAACATTCGTGATTAATGGGAAGTGATCAAAATATGAGCATTAGCAGGAATTTGAAAGAAGATGGTTCCAACCCTCATGGATGACTGACTTGGAGGGATTTAAGACTTCAATGGAAGGAGCAACTGCAAATGTGGTGGAAATAGCAAAAGAACTAAAATTTAAAATGGAGCCTGAAGACGTGACTGAACTGCTGCAATCTCATGATAAAACTTGAACGATGAGGAGTTGCTTCTTATGGATGAGCAAAAAAAGTGGTTTCTTGAGATGGAAACTACTCCTCATGAAGATGCTGTGAACATTGTTGAAATGACAAGAAAAAATTTAGACTATTCCATAAATTTAGTTGATAAAGCAGCAGTAGAGCTTGAGAGGACTGGCTCCGATTTAGAAAGAAGTTCTACTGTGGGTAAAACGCTATGAAATGGCGTCACATGCTGCAGGGAAATTTTTGTGACAGGGAGAGTCGATCAGCGCACCGAACTTCATTGTTTTCTTATTTTGAGGAATCGCCACAGCCACCCCGACCTTCAGCAACCACCACCCTGATCACTCAGCAGCCACCAACATGCAGGCAGAATTCTCCCTAGCAAAACAATTAGGACTTGCCGAGAACTCAGATGATTATTAGAATTCTTTAGCAATAACATATTTTTAAATCAAGGTATGTACTTTGGTGTTTAGATATAATGCTTCTGCACACTTACACTACAGTAGAGTGTAAAATAACTTTTATATGCACTGAGAAACCAAAAAAATTGTGTGACTAACTTTACTGTGATGACTGCCTTATTGGGGTCTGGCACTGAACCCGTCATCTGTCTGAGGCACGCCTGTACACATTTAGGTTGTTGGTCTGAGACCTTTCTTCTTTTTAAATGTAGACATTTACAGCCGTAGATGTCCCAAAGTGTTGGTATGCTGTGCTTTCTTATTTATTCATCTCTAGGTATTTTCTGATTTCCCCTGTGAATTCTCTGATCCACTGGCTATTTTGAAGTTGGCTAAATTTCCACAGATTTGTGAATTTCATAAATTTCATTTTCTTGTTGTTTTATCATTTTATGCTGTTGTGATTTGAGAACAACTTTGTATTATTTCAATTCTTTTAAATTTACTGAGGCTTGGTTTGTGGCCTCCCTGGGTGTGCAGCCTCTGCTATCCCTGCTCATGCTTATTTGTTTATTTTTAGCCTGGTTACCTAGGGGCACCCTTCGGTCAGCCCAAATCACTTTTGGTCCGTGGTTGCCCTGTCGACAAGCTAGAAACTTACCCTTCACCGTCAGATGTGTGCATGACTTGGAGACTGCTGCCATACTTCCTGGAGTCTAGGTTTTCGCTCTACATTCAGCCAGGGACTAATAGCTTAGATTTTCCCCCTCTGATTACTCCTGAGAGGGTCCAGCCTTGTATATGCTCAGTCTCAGACTGCCAGGTATTTGCATAATTTTGCTTTTGTACTTAGCCTTTTAGGCATTGTCCTTGGGTCAGAGCAACTTGTTGTTCACCCGGCGTTTGGTCAGAGGTTGTGCCTACGCCCCCAGTGCCGGTCAGAATTGTGCCATTTGCGGATGCCTTTGTGTGCAGCTGGGGGAATGCTTTCAAGCCTGCCCTGAGTCTGCTCTGAGGACAGTCTAGCACTTGCACGCATGAGTCCCAAGAGACAGGGTTGATGGTGCTCCCAGAAGAGCTCTTCCTGTTTCTCTCTGTGAAAGTTCTGGTCACTCTGCTGTTTTTCTTTCTGCTGCTAGTGCCATGGAGCTGTGAGCACCTTGCTCTTTTAATTGTTCTTTCTTTTTGACAACACTCTTAAGTGCTAAGTTCTAAGTGCTCTAAATGAACTCCTCGGGCAGAGCTGCAAAGTTCTTTGCCATGACCTACCTGTCCTCTGAGGGACAACCTCTGCCGAGGACATCTGCCTGCTGTTCTGTGGTGGGGCACTAGTGGGTGGGCAAGAACTCTGTTGTCTTGACATGCTTTTCCTGGGACATCCGCCCCGTGAGAAGTGAGCTTAAGAGGGGATGACTGTGGTTAGGGCCCAGTAATGTTGGCCTGTTGAATCTGCGCTAGAGCGTCTACCCTGTGAGTAGGGGCTGGTGGGGAAAGAGAATACTAGTCCTCTCCACTAAGCCTGCTCAAATAGTGCTTTTGCAAGGCAGAGCTGGAGGAGATGAGATGCCCCAATGGCCTTCCCTTCTCATCATGACAAAGAGCCCTAGGCTGGGAGATGGGAGGAAAACGATCAGCCTTCTCCTGACCACCTTGCTGGATCAGAGCCCTTGGAGCAGCCTCCGCAGTGCTGGACCTGAGGCTGGGAGGGAGCACGCTGTGCTCAGATGCTGCCAACTCCTGCTGTTCTCACTGAGATTTAGTATGTTTTAGTGGATTTTCTTGAGTCATCATTTCTTCATTCATTTATTTGAGACTCTACAGACTTTAAATGACAGTTTTTTAAACACAAATGATTTTCTCCCATTGAATGGTCATTTCGTTGGGAAGAGAATCCTCTCCACTTCTCACTTCACCATTCTGAGAATCTCTCTCCCTTCTATCACCCTGTTGTGTTCTGTAGGCTCTGTAGTAATGTCATCGTTTTCATTTTTCATATTAGTGATTTGTGTTTTCTTTGTTTCTTCAGTCTTGCTAAGTGTTTGCTGATGATATTAAGCTTTATTAATAACTAAAGTTTAGATTAATCTATCTTTTTCTATTTTACCTGTGTTTTTTTAATTCTTTGCAATTTCTTTCTTTTTACTTATGTTGGCTTAATTTGCTTCTCTCTTTTTTAGCTTCTTAAGATGGAAATTTAGATAATTAATTTTAATTTTATAATTAAGTTATAGACCTCTCTTTCTTTTTTCTAATATAAGTATTTAAAACTGTAGATTTTCCTCTACTCACTGTTTTAACTACATTCTGCAAATTTTCATATGTATACTTTTATTATTATTCAATTCCAAATACATTCTAATTGTTGTTTGATTATTTCTTAGACTCATGGATTATTTAGCATTGCATTGCTCAATTTCAAAACATCTGAGAACTTTCTAGTTGTCTTTTTGTTTTACTGATCTTAAATTTAATCCCATTTTGGCCTGAAAGCACACTCTGATTATAGTTCTTTGAAACATACTGAGACTTCTATTACAGCTAAGCATTTGGCCTATTGCTGACTATTCCACATATTATTGAAAGGCAATTTGTCCTATAACTGTTAGATGTAGAGTTCTATAGTCATCAATGAGGTTAAATTGGTTAATAAAATTTTTCAATTTTTCTTTATAGTTATTGATATTTTTATCTGTTCATATTATCAATTCCTAAGATAGGAGTGAGAAATTATGCAGCTTTAATTGTGGATTTGTATATTTTCTCTCTTTGGTTACACTAGTTTTTGCTTCATGTAATTTGAAGCTATGTTATTAGGAACATAGAGATTTAGAAATATCATATCTTTCAGATTAATTGATCTTTTTATAATTATGAGATGCCCTTATTTATCTCTCAAATTTTCTTTGTCTTGAAGTTTACTCCGTCTGATACTAATATGGCTCTATCAGCTTTCTTGTGGATAATATTTACATCTTACATATTTTTCCAACCATTTACTTTCACACTACCTTTGTGCTTTCATTTAAACTGTGTTTTGTAAATAATATATAATTTGGTCTCGTTTGTCCATCCCATCTGACAATATTTGTCTTTGAATTTAGATTGTTTAGTTCATTAAAATTTAATATACTTACTGACATGGTAGTGTTCAAGTATATCATTTTGCAATTTGTTTTCTGTTTGCTCTGTTCCTTGTTCCTTTGTTCCTTTTCTCCTGCTTTTTAAAATTTATTAGTTTTTATTATATAATTTATATTTTATATGAGATATTTGGTGATGTTCTTTCAATTTTTTAGTGGTTACTGTAATATGCATCTTTAATTATAACTTACTTTAAATTAGTATGTTTTTACAACCTTAGAATGATATAATTGCATTTATACACTCACACTACTATTTGTCATATACTTTACTTCTGCATGTGGTCGATGCAGAGTGCACCGTCTCGCTGCTGGTCTCAGCAGTCAATAGTCTTTACTGAAAGGAAACCTCCTTCGCAGTTACCTGGGAGTCCTTTCTGGTGCTCGTCATTTTTCATGCTGCATCATGCTTCTGGCTGGTATCACTTTTGCTCGACTTGAAGAGTTTTATTATTTCTTTCAGGGCAAGCTTTGCTGGCCAACAAATGTTCTTAGCTTTTATTTGTCTGAAAATGTCCTTATTTCAATTATAAGTTTAAAGAATATTTTTACTGGATATAGAATTCTGGTTTAGAAGGCTTTATTTTCTTTCAACATCTTAAAGATGCCATTTTATTGTCTGGTTTCCATCATTTTGGTGTCAAGACACTTGTGATTCTCACTGTTATTCCCTTTGGTGAACTATATCTTTTTCTTGGGGTGGGATGTGCTGCTTTTAAGCTTTTGCCTTCATTATTGGTGTTCAGCAGTTTGGCTATAATGTGCCTATGTGTTTTTCTTTTTATTCTGCGTGAATCAGTTAGTCGATGTTTTTTAATCAGTGTTGGAGAGTTCTCAGCTCTTAGCTCTTCAAATACCTCTACTTCTCTCCATTCTCTGCCTTTCATGTCTCTTGTGCTCTGTTATTTTATTTTTTTTCTATTTTTGGCCTCAGTTTGGAAAATTTTCTTGTATTGTCCTCTAGTTCATTAATACTTTTTTCTATGCCCTTACTTGTGCAAAACTCCAGTAACAATTTATTAATTTCACATCAGTTCTGGAATGTCTAATTTTTTTATAATTCCATTTCTATATTGAGATTCTCTATTTTCACCTTTCCTTCTAGTTTATTTACCATAATTACAGCACTTATTTTAAAGTCCCTATTGCCTAATTCCAATATCTGGGCCAGCCTTCATTGACTATCCTCTGATTAGAATTCACATGTTTCTAGTTTATTTTACATTTAGAATAAGTTTTAATTCTTTGCATTTTTAATAATTTCTGATCAGGCCTTGTGCTGTAAAAAACATTGGAGATAGGAATTTAAATATTATTTTCTCCCCAAAAGAGCCACACTTTCCTTTGTCAGGTAGCTAGGATAAAGGGCTAGTCACTCTGGTCTAATCAGGACTTGAGCTATTCCAGGTCTGGGTTACACATTAGATGAGTTTTAATTAACTCTGCTGGAATCCAATGGGCATGAGCTCCGGCCCGTGTGTGCAAGGTGCTGTCCTCCGCAAGCTCTGGGTGCTCAACCGTCCCGTTGTTTGCCTCTTTGACCTGCTTGGTTCCTAGACACCCGCTCTGGTGTTTCTGTCACACTCAGCTAATTCTTTTGGGAAGAATCAGTTAGGGGGGAAATTCATCCTGCACCTTGGGCTCCCACAGATTCCAGTCCATCCGCTGGTTCTCCTTAACATGCCAAGTTACCTGCCCACCTACACCCTGACCCCCAGATGCAGAGGTGAGTGGCGCTGGTCTCTGGTCACCTCAGAAGAGCTTATCCTTCTTTGGAGTGTCATTCTCTTAGGCTTCTTTGCATATATGCCTCTCTAGCATATTTTTAAAATATGCAATGTTTTACTTTATCGAATTTTTCTAGTTGTTACAATGGTAAGCTTGATCTGTTTTGACTTTATACATCCTATCCGACATTGGAAATCTTTTACATTCCTTTTTGGAGGGATTATTCCCCATGCCCCTGCACGAATTCCATACGGGAAGTGTTTTTTCTTGGTGGTGGGCAGAATGTGTGCGGGAGGACAGGGGGAAGACGGGTCAGTGCAAGTGTCAGGAAGTGATATTGATTAGTCGGGTTTGTCATGTTTCATTTTAAGGCAGGAGAGGTGTGCTCACCTCTGCCCCTGGAAGGCCTCCTGCCACCACCAGGAGTTGGAGTCAGAATGTCACCTGTGGGGCCAGTGGCCTTGGTGGCTCTGTGTGCTGGAGGAGCTCTGTGGACGGGTGGCCATTGTGCATCTCTAACATATTATTCTGCAGACTGAACAAGAGAAAGTGCCTGTTACTGAGAACATACCTTAATGGAAAAGATAGAAAGGCTGCTTTTCAAAAATGATAATGAAAAATAAAAATTCTCAGGTGATTTGCAAGAAGGAAATTAAAGTCTGTTTAACAAACATGACCTACAGAGCGACTGAAGTCATGGGCGACAGTGCCATCTCCTCAGGGCGTGGCTTTATTTCAGCTGCTGTTGAATCCTACTGTAATCGTGCCGTCTCTTATTTGCTTTAAATCACGAGAAGAAGCCTGAGAGCTGGAAGTGGCTTCAGTGCTACACAGAAAACAAGTGGCAAAATGAGTAGTCTGCAGTCCGGCCTCCCAATTCCCATGGCAGGACTATATTTTTCAAACATTTAGATGCCTCCGATGTGCCAGGAGCTACGCTGGGCGCGGTTACGCTGCCATCCCAGCCCAGATCCCCAAAGGCCAGAAGCCCGTGTTTCTTCCAGTCTGTGGCCTTAGCCCGGTGTCTCCTGCACAGTAAGCACTGGACTGGCGTGGATTCAGTTAGGGCTGGGGTCCTGTCTTAGCAATTTTGTGTTGCTATAAAGGAATACCCGAGGCTGGGTAATTTATACAGAGAAGTCTATTTGGCTCACGGTTCTTCAGATTGTGCAAGGAGCTTGGCACCAGCATCTGCATCTGGGAGGACCTCACGCCACTCCACTCGCGTCAGAAGGTGAAGAGGGGCGGGAGTGTGCAGAGAAAGGAAGCGAGAGCCAGGCAGAGGTACGAGAATCTTTTCAATAACCAGCTCCATGGGGTAATAGCCATGGGAGCTAATAGAGCAAACGCTCGTGAGGGGTCCCCGCCGTGACCGAAACCCCTCCCGCTGGGCCCAGCTCCAGCACGGGGCGGGGTCAGATTTCACCGCGAGGTTCAGGGGGGAACAGCAGCCCATGTCCACACTATAGCAGGTCCTGAGGAGCACATTTTTTCTCTTTATTTGGCATGTGTTATAGGTAGAATTATGTCCCCTCCAAATCCATATGAGGTCCCCCAGAATTTCAGAATGTGAACTTGTTCAAAAATAGGGTCATTGCAGATGTAATTAATACAGTTGAATAAGGAGTAAAGTTATGGTCCTGCCCAGGTGCCTGTCACTGAGCCTGAGGTCATGAGGGTGGCCCTCATGCAGTATGGGCAGAGTCCTTGTAAGAAGCGCTCCGGACACGGACATGCACGGAGCGAAGACGGTGTGGAGACACAGAGGACAGTCGCTTGCCAGACGAGGAGAGAGGCCCGGCTTGCCCTCATAGTCTCAGAAGGAACCAATGCTGTTGGCACCCTGATCGTGGACTTTTAGCCTCCAGAGCTGCGAGACAATACATTAATTTTGTTTCAGCCAAAAGGAAATATATATGTGTGTATATTACATATATATGAAGAAAATATATTCACTACTCTCTAGAGTGAGCAATGACACTTTAGCACCCCGGGTTCAGGATAAAGGGGGAGCCATCGTACCGTCTCCTGTAGGACCTCCAGGTTGGGAGTCCACAGTTCCGCACCATTTCAGTTCAGTGCAGTGAGAGTTCCCTGAGCACGTGCTGTGTGACACTCACTGTGCTGGGGACACAAAAGCAAATGAAGACGCATCATCAAGAAAAGCAAAGAAGCAATTTTACTCCAGGGCAAGGCGCACATCAGGGTGCCGCTGGACCCCAGAACAAGGAAGTCAGAGAAAATTTCCTGGAGAAGATATCCGGGCTGCGTCTTACAGCGTAAGTAGAACTTTGCCGGGAGTAGAAAGGCAGGAATGGAGCAGGGAGGTGTGAGCACGGAGGTGAGAAGCCGCGCGCTCCGTCCGCACTCTCCGGAAGGGCGGGTGCGCTGTGGGCACCACACTCATGCCTAGCCCGGTGCTCACAGCCCGGCTCTGCAGCCTCGGCTGAAGACGTGGTCTTGGCCTTCTGTGGAGGCCGTCACCAAGCAAGCTGCCCCCTGCCCAGCTGTGCCATCACCTGACAAACACAGGGTCAGGGGCTCCCATGAAAACAGCCAGCATCTGCTTGTTTCAGGAGAGTCGCATTCACACTTCAACAGTGCAGAGAAAAAGGAATTTTCTGCTTTAAGCCTTGCATTACACGGTGGGGGGGGGCGGTGGTGGGCATTTAAGTCGAGAGGAAAGGTGGAGACGGAGCCCAGGGCTGCTGTGGAGGCCGCGGAGGGAGGGAGGCCGGGAGCGGCAGGCGTGGGAGAGGCATCTGGGCGCAGCTGCGCTCGGGGCTGCCCGCAGGCAGCGCGCTGGCGAGGAGGGAGACGCAGCCATGGACATCGCAGCCCCTCAGCGCCGACCCTGCTGATGCTGACAGCAGGGAAGCAGCCTGGCCGCTGCCGCGCCTGCAGTCGAAGGGCCTCCCGCCTCCCTTGCCTGGTTCCCCGCCGCAGCCAGTGTTCCCGCTGAGGTTTCCAACCATCAGGCCAACAAACTCCAGGCAACACGCTTCTCCAGGCCCCGTGTTCCCCGGCTAATCGTGCAGATGCGGCCGATTACAGGGGAGGGGCGTGAAACGGCTCAATTACTCCATTCAGGCTCCTCTTCTGGATTAGGACTATTCAGAAGGGGGACAGACATTCATACGGACATGATTTCACTTCTTGGTTTCCATGCCAAGGCACGTACAGAGGTTAATGGGCAAGAAAAATGTTTATTTCAGTTTTTAAAAATGTGAAGTAACCTAATATTCAAACATAGGGTAATAGGTCAATACAATAACATGATACCTCAACAAC
This sequence comes from Avahi laniger, assembly GCA_963575035.1. NCBI lineage: Eukaryota > Metazoa > Chordata > Mammalia > Primates > Indriidae > Avahi > Avahi laniger. The sequence continues at coordinate 15,252 of CAUYSK010004689.1, read as the reverse complement.
ATTTACTATCATAAAGCCATTACAAATATGTCTAAAATTATTTTAATGGCATTGGGAGTTTTCATGAAATAATACAATGCAGAAAATTCAGGCTACAAAATGGGACATAGCAATGTCTTTTCAAACTACAGGTAACAGCACATTAGTGGGGCTTACGATTGGTTAAGGCAGGTTGCAAAAAGTATTATTTTTACAAAAAATGAAGCAAAATAGAAACTATCAGAATTTTTTGCAGGTAGTAAGTTGGGATATGGGGTGTTTGTCCCCACGCAGCCTCACGTTGAATTTTGACCTGCAATGTGGGAGATGGGGCTTAATGGGAGGTGTTCGGGTCATGGGGTGTATCCCACATGAATAGATCGATTCCCCCCTGGGGAGAGCGAATGACTTCTCACTCTATTGGTTCCAGCCAGGCTGGTTGTTAAACTGAGCCTGGCACCTCCCCCCACCGTGCCCCCTCCCTCGCATGTGCTCTCTGCACACAACAGGTCCCCTCCCCTTTCACCGTGAGTGGAAGCAGCCTGAGGCCCTCACCAGACTCCAGCCTTGAAACTTCCAGCCAGAAGAATTGTGAGACAAGTAATCCTGTTTTGTTTGTAAATTACTCAGCTTTAGATATTCCATTATAGCAACATGAAATGGGCTAAGACAGTATTGACTTATGAATATTTTTTTTGAGTAATATAAAACCTGTATCTTATTGGGTTGTAGTCAAAGAAATCTAAGAAACATTAGAACATATATTAGGTTTTTAACTTTGTTAAAATAAATGTACAACAAATTTAAAAAAAATGTGTTGCCGTCAATATATTAACATGGATTGCTTCTGAGTGTGGGATTATCGATACTTTGTTTCCTTATTTCAGCTTTTCTGAGGCTTCAAACTTTCCTGTAAGCTTGTATCAGTTTCATGCTCAGAAATCCAAGCACAAACACTATTATAAAAGCAGAGTGAGGTCATGTGCTGATTGTCACAAGATCACAAAAGGCCACAGCTCATTTGAGGGATTGCCCTGAGTCTCACAGCTGCCACCCCTCATAAGGTGTGAAAGAATTGTTGCCTTAAGATGTGTCTGCTTCCAGGAACATTATTTTTATTACAGTCTTAAGATGGGAAAGTTTTTAAAGCACAAGAAAGTAAAATTGGCAAAAGAAGAACTAGGGCGCATTAGTTTTCTACTATATAACAATGACCATAAACGTGGTGGCTTAAAAGAACACATCTCACAATCTGTAGGTCAGAAGTCTGGGCACAGCATGTAGTTCTCTGCTCGCAGTGTCACGAGGCTGCAATCAGCGTGTGGGCAGAGCTGTGTCTCATCTGGAGTTTGGGGTCCTCTTCCGAGCTCAGCGGTCGTGGCAAAATCCAGTCCTTGTAGCTATAGGACTGGGGCCCTGGTTTTCTTGCCGGCTGCCGGCTGTGTTCTGCCTGCAACCCCCAGGGGCCCCCATATCTTTAAAGCCTGCAGTGTAGTGGAATCTCCCTCATGCTGAGTCCTTCTAATGCTTCAGACCTTTTTTGCATGGAAGAATCTAGTCCCCTTTAAAGACTCACCTGGCGAAATCAGGCCCACTAAAGGTAAGATCGCTTTCTTAAAGTGAGTTGATCTGGGACCTTAATCACATCTGCAAAATCTCTTCATGACAGCACCGGCATTAGCGACCCCTTGAAACTTGGAGCTCTCGTGGGAGTCTGCCTACCACAAGGAGCAGTGGTGTGGAAACGTTCCAAAGGCAGCAGGCTGATGTCCCTCACTGTCCGCTTTTGTGGGTGGCACGCACGAATCCAAACAGACCAACAGAAACAAGAGCTGACGACATTTGATGCCGTTTATTGAGCACGTTCTATGTACAGCTTATGCCACGTACCCACTGACCCACTTATACCTGCGTTTGACACATTTGTCCTGGGCCCCTGGCATGCTAGTATGGCACAGGTGTAGTGTCCTCACAGGGTGAGTGAGGATCCCCATTTTTCAGAAGAAAATGAGGCCCTGAGAGATCCAGCCTGTCGTGCACAGCTTGTGGGTGGCAGAGCTGAAGTCTCGGCCAGTCTCCTACTCTTTCTCATTGTTTCCCTAAGTCCTCAGAAAAGGGGTGTTTTCAGTTTGAGTGAGTGGGCCAAAAGTTGAGATATCAAATGATTTTCTAGCTTTGAGCACCCTGAAAGGCTTACTGCTGTTTTGGCAAAATCACATGCAGGTGTCCCGCATCCGGCACATGCCCTGGTAGAGTCACTATTCAGCCACAATACTCTCTCCCTGGCTCAAGAGGGACCGGCCCATGTAACGTTTCTGAGGGTGGCGCTGTGGGAAGCCATCGGCTGGGAGCACACCCAGCCCAGGACCGGAGTTTGGGAATGGGACCTTCGAAGAATGAAAATAAAATAAATGTATCAGGTATAGATGTGAGTTTAATCAATCTGCTTGAAATTCAAGTTCTTTTGTTGTGTCTAGTTTACCACAAACATCTTCTTTCTTCTCTTAGTCTTTATCATGATCATTGATTCCTTCGCACATTTGTGTTCATGCAGTAAGCAAGCGCTAAGGTCTTTCTGCGTAAAAGGGAACATGCGAAGTGGCAAGTAGACACCTCTGGGTCTGCCCTCCGCCCTCCACAGTTCACAACGAATAAAGCTTGACTATTCTTTGCCTTGATTTTATTTTCCGATCTCTCTTCTGCTTGGTGGGAACCTTCCCTGGCCCTTTCTGTCAAATGTTGCTGATTTGGGTGTCTAGGAAGAATCCCAGGGCTTCATGATCCTTGAATCGAGGGGAAATCAGGCAGAGGTTGAAAGAAAATAGCTGACTCGATGCGTTCACACACACACTCAACATGCTCCTGGATGCCCTTGTGCACTGGCAATGAAAAGCCACCAAGGCAAGTGACTGTCCTCCCAGCAGTCACCCTCCGCCACTGCCTTGCCAACGCCCACCGTGGAGAAAGCGGTAACAGACATCTAGGGCAGAACCAACACGGAAAAGGAAAAGCAGCACATAAAGCTCTGGAACCCTCGGTTCCTGCGGACCCTCCTCGGGGCCCTGCCTCCGGCCGTGCGGCCGCCTCTGTTTTGACCCACCGTCCCTGGGCCCTCTCTGAGGGGCGCTCTTCCTGGGACTGCTGCAGCCCCTGTGGCAGGTGCTGCACCTGAACCCCAGGCACGAGAATGACAGGGAGCATGGCAGGGAGGGAGCTCACGGCCCCTGCACGATTAGGGGGTGGCAGCCCCAGCTCCCCAGCTCCGGCCTCACCCTTCGCAGGCCTCTGTGCTGCAGCCCTCCGAACTCCTGGGCTCCCGCAGCCCAGCCTGCATGTCTCCTGCCTCTGCAGTCGTCCTGGGCCTGCTCAGGTCGCCCAGAAGGCTCAGCTCAGGGCTCACGGCAGGGCCTGGCGCAGGACGCAGTGTCCTCGCAACTGCAGGGAGCACCTACCACGCCCTTGGTGGAGCCTCACTGGACGCTTCAGGGGCCACTCGCACAGCACCTGCAGGATTTCCTTGGGTGCATGTTTGTTTGCACAGACCTGGACACTGCTGGAGGCAAAAGACCACATCTTCTTGCTGCCCTCCAGGGTGAGGTCCATGCACGCCCTGTGCTGAGTGGATGGCAGTGGGTTCGTCAGTGCCCTGTGGTGACGGGGAGGGAGCTTTCACAGTTCCCCACAGGAGTACTGAGGGCTGGACGTGCCAGGCACTGTTTTAGGCTCTGGGAAAACATTAGGCTTGAAATTTTCTCTGCCATTAATGAAAAGGCAAATTCTGGGCAGAGAGAATGGAAAAATAAAGCTAGAAAGGTGGAAATGTATAAAGTCTCCTTAGGAAAGAAAAGGCTGACTCGGCTCCAGTTTCTTTGCATTGGCAAACTCGTTTACCCGCTTGTCCCAAGCAGTCACCGAGCGTCTCCGGCGGAGAAGTGTACAAACTCTGGCAGTGCTGCCATGAATCTGGGAGGTTTTCTGCCCTCTAGGAGCTTCTAGACTCCTGAGAGATATTTCCAAAAATCATTACAGCAGGCTATACCGGGGGAGTTTCTGATTTGGGGAAAAGGGCCCAGGGTTGGAGTTAAACCTGCCTGGATGGCAGTTCCAGAGTGAGGAGCCCAGAGAAGGTGGAAGATGCGGAAAGCGAGAGGCACTGTTATTTGCGTTTACAGTGATGAAAAGGTAGATGTGTTGAAATTTACATTTCCTTGTTTTTTTTCCCAGTGAGAATGTGGTATTTGATTTTAGGAATGAGACTTTAATGATTAAACTTGCTTTTAGGCTTCAATGAGAGTATGTGAAGCCAGCAGCCTGGGTGGGAAGAGGGTGTTTACACTACAGTCAGAGGCAGGGCCAGCTGCCCGGCCCCCGCGACAGCGCCTTCCACAACTACCTGGTGGTGAGCACGGCCAGCCCTGCTGGGCCCTGGGGACCGAGGCGAGGGCCACAAAATGGGCTGGGGTTCTAGTGGCGAGGGTGGCATTGGAGGGCTGGATGCAAGCATGCGAGTGTTTACAGCACATTCCGAGTGTTCTTTTATGGGTAGGCAGAAGGATCTCTGGGGGTACAGCAAAGGGATGCCTAAGCCAGCTGCGGAGAGTCAGAGCACATGGAGAGTCATAATATGCTATGGGCTGAGTTTATCTCCCCACAAAATTCATGTGTTGAACTCCCAACCCAGGTACCTAACAGTGACTGCATTTGGAGATAGGACCTTTACAGATGTAATCTGAAGTAATGAGGTTATTAGGGTGGGCCCCGATCCAATATGACTGGTGTCCTTATAGGAAGAGGAGATCGGGACGCAAACGCACACAGAGGGAAGGCCATGTGAAGACACGGGGAAGAGACGGCATCTACAAGCAAAGGAAAGAGGCCTCAGGAGAAACCAGCCCTACCGACACCTTGATCTTGGACTTCTAGCTGCTAGATCTGTGATGAGAAAGTTTCTGTTGCTGGAATCCCCCAGTCTGCAGTGTGTGTTATGGGAGCCAGAGCTGACTGATACATCAGGTAACAGAAGGGTGCTGGCTGAGGCAGTGAGGCAGTGAAGACAGTGTGATATTTTTAGGAGACATGCCATGTTGCAGGACCTAACGCATGTCCTGGTATTCAGGGAGCACGGTTTGGGCACCCAGAGCCCAAGCTCCCAAGCTTGAGCTTGGTGGGTGAAATAAACAACACTGCAGACATCCTTCACGTGGTCCCACAGTTGAGCCAGCCCTTGTCACTTGGAGCCTGGGCCCAGCCATTAGAGGCTGCACTTAGTAAAATTCATCTCTTCTCTTTTAAGCATTTATTCCATTTTCTGCCACCCGTAGCCCTCAAGAGACAGAGATAACCAGTGTATTGTCTCTCAGCAGCTGAGTTGAGCCTGAAGGAAGAAGCCTGAGCTGTCTGGCCAAGGCCCCTGCTGATGGTCCAGGGCTGGGGCTGTAACCTGCAGGGGGACGAATGGTCAGCAAGAACAGAGCCCTGCAGTGGCAGGTTGCGCACAGGAGCTAGGGATGGCCGGGTGTAGCCAGGCATGCTGAGGGGAGGCGGCCGGGTTGCATCTGTCCTAGGGGTATCTCGGGGGACTGTGTGCTTTATTGCTGGCAGTGGGCATGATCCTAAAAGGGCACTGGTCCCCCCTTTAGTTGTGGTTTTCCTATTGAGCAATTTTGCAAAGGACACTGAGAGATGATAGTCTGGCAAACGTGTTACATATCACAGTTCACAAAGCGTTTCTTTTTTTTTAATTTCAGAGTATTACAGGGGTATAAATGCTTTGGTTGCGTAAATTGCCATTGCACCACCTGATAAGCATGCCCTTCCCCCAGACACTGTGCACCACACCTGTCTGTTAGGTGTGAATTTACCCATCCCCTCCTTTCCCCTCCCAACTGCCTGACACCGTATGAATGCTAGTTACTACTATATGTACACATTAGTGTTGACCGATTACTACCAATTTAAGGGTGAGTACATGTGGTATGTTTTTCCATTCTTGTGATACTTCACTTAGTAGAATGGGCTTCAGTTCCATCCAGGTTAATACAAGAGGTGTTAGATCACCATTTTTTTCTATGACCAAGTAGAACTGCATGGTATACATACACCACATTTTCTTAATCCACTCATGCATTGATGGGCACTTGGGTTGTTTCCACATCTTTGTAATTGTTAATTGTGCCGCTGTAAACATTCAAATGCAGGTGTCTTTTTTATAGAATGTCTTTTGTTCTTTTGGGTAAATGCCCAGTAATGGGATTGCTGGATCAAATGGTAGATCTACTTGTATCTCTTTAAGGTATCTCCATATTGCTTTTCCACAGAAGTTACACTAGTTTGCAGTCCCAACAGCAGTATATGAGTGTTCCTATCTCTCTGCATCCATGCCAATGCCATTTGTATTCTTTGTGAAATTTTTTTAGTTGCATTTCTAATTTTAATGAAAGCTAATTTATCTTTTTTTATGTTAATACTTTGTATGTCTTATTTTAGAAAACTTTGCCAAACACAGGGTTATGAAAACGTTCTCCTAGGTTTTTCTCTAGAGGTTTTATAATTTTAGCTCTTAGGAGTATGATGCATTTCAAGTTAACATTTGTTTATGGTTTCATATAAAAGCTAAAGTTCATTTTTTTGTGTGTGTGATAGGTCTATCCAGTAATTTCAGCAACATTTGTTAAAATGAATTTCCATTTTCCATTCAATTTAACTCACACCTTTGTCAAAAATTAATTGACCAAGTATATTTGGGCCTATTCCATTTATTTATTTGCCTATCCTTATATCGTAATACTACATTGTCTTGATTACTGTAGCTATAAAAGTGACTTGGAAATCAAGTATTGTGAATCATTCAAGCTTGTTCTTTTTCAATAGTGTTATAACTATTCTAGGTCTTTTGCTTTTTCATAAAAAATTTATAATTAATTTCCCAATTTCTTGAAAAAATGCCTATTGGAATTTTGTTGAGATTGTGTTGAATCTATGGATCAATTGAGAGAGAATTGATACATTAACATTATTGAGTCTTTGACTCTTTGAACATGGCATAACTCCATTTATTTAGGCCTTCTTAATTTCTCTTAGTGAGGATTCATGCATTTTATTTTAGGAGTCTTCCACATGTTTTGTTAATTTTATTTTTAAATATTTTATGTTTTGTAATGCTATTATAAGTAATATTGCTTTGTAAATTTTATTTTCCAATTGTCTTTTTTGGCAATATGCAGAAATAAAAGTGATTTTTAAATAATTATTTTTTATTTTTACACATTGCAAAATTAATTGATTAGTTCTCCTAGCTGTGCTTAGGATTCCTTAGGATATTCTGTATTGTTTATGAATAGAGGCAGTTTATCTCTTCTTTTCTAATCTTTATGCATATTAGTTTTTTTTCTTGTCTTATTGCACTGTCTAGAACATCAGTGGTAAGAGCAGACCATGCCAGTCCCATCCTCAAAGCCCTTAAATGGACCTTCATAAAACTTAGGTCCTTGCCATAGTCTACCGGATCTGGCCCTTGCTGCACTTTTTTCTCTGATACCACCAGCAGGTGCACTCTAGTTAGTCTGGACTTTGAGATCTGGAAGGAACCTCACCTTCTTCTACAAGACATTTCCTCGGGCTTTTCCCTCTGCCCCCATCTCTTGAGCTGCTTGGCACTCTCTCATCCCCTCTGGGATGCTTCCCCTGGCCAGCCTAAGGGAGATAAGTTGAAGTTTCTACAGAATATATATCTTGATTTCTAATTACATATTTATTTACCTTCTCATGTAACTGGTACACTGAACAAACGGAGAGCTTCTTGGTTTCTCACTGTCCCCTCAGGTTGCTCATTTGGCAAATTTTTACCTTGTTGCTGGACAAAATATTTGACAGAATTCATAACTTTTAAATAACAAAAAGAACCTGTGACCCTGTTAAGGCACAAAGCAGACTCATGCCAGCACTGTGAGCCTTCCTTACACACAGCCCTCACACCTCTCCTCCACCTACCAGCTGTGGTTACTAACTCCAACAGAAATGGGGATGACGGGTTGCATTGGGAAGAGAGAAAGGATGAAAGTCAAAGAGAGTAGTGTAGTGTTACTTGGCTGGTCCTGGGATAAGAAAACTTCATTCTTTCTGGGCTTGCCATCCTGGTGGATGTTCAAAGCTGACTCTCACTTGGGTTCTTTTTTATTTTTCAGGGGCCCCTTCTGGGAACATTCTCTGCTGGGATTAGATCGAGGCAAGTGAGGCCGGGATATGTAAGTCCAGGGTTGGATCCTGGCTTTTTAAAGGCTTTTGACATTTCATTCATCATGGATTCTTTGGCATTAATTCTGATAACTTTTTTGAAATAGTGTATTAAATATTATTTGTCTTTATTACTGAGTTTTCTTTTTTCTGTGCTCCCTTAAATTTTGTGCCTGAAATGAGTACTTTATTCATATTACCCAGTCCTAACCTTATGCTTCCTGTCACATAGGATAAGCATTTTCCTCTTGCTTGTTACATACCCCTTAGTACCTCCCACTTTTTTTTTTAAGTCTACACCACAGAAAGTGTGATCACCCTCTTATATTGCCTTTTCAGGTAGAATTTAGAACAGATTCAGGCCAGCTTTCTCTCCTTCTGGGCCACATCTGATGCACAGTTTTAGTGTGCTTTCCTGGACAAATTCTGGGCGAGCTGGCCAATCCTAATACTATAACAACTCCTCTTTGTTCTGTTATAGAAACAGTTGTTTATCCTGTATCTGCAATTTGGCTTTTTATGTTGTGGTTAGAAAGCTTGAGATGAGGGACAGGCACATTCAACCTCCCATTTATTTTTTTTCAGGAGGACTCATTGCACAACCTCATTCAAAAGAAACCTCTCAACAAATCTCTTCCTAATTTCCAATGCTGTGGTTTCCACTGTGGATAAAGGGTTTCAAAGATGAGGACACCGTGGCTAAATCACTTATTTTTTCATGAAAAGATGCTTTATTCACTAGTAATCAGGAAAATGCAAATGAAAACAACTAATACATTTTAAACTCATCAGATTGGCAAAATTTAAGTCTTGCAATATTAAGTGTTGACACAGCTATGTCCCAATTATAATTCTTATACACTGCTGGTAGAAGTATGAATTGGTACATCCATTTTGGAGAATGATTTTGGAGGGTATGCACGCCATACCACCAAGCAATTTCATTCCTGGAGATGTGTCCTAGAGAAACACTTACATGTGTATACATAGAAACATGCATAAGAATGCTCTTTGCAATATCATTTGTAATAGAAAGAAACTGGAAAAAAGTATTGTCCATTAACAGAATGGCTAAATTAATCATAGCATAGTCATCATGCAATACTGAGGCTGGCAGGTGGTAGGAGCTCAAGAAATTTTAGTCCTAGACTTCCCACTTGTGTCAACATATAGCTAAATCATTTATTAATTCAGCATGTGATCTAACACATCCTGTGGACTGCAGCATTTACTACACATTGGTACTGTGGTTAAAATTCCAATATAATAACCAGTTATACTGTCTCCCCATTGAAACATAAACCCCATGAAGGCAGAGATCATTTCTGTTTCGATCATTCTTCTGTCTACTGCACCCAGCACGTTGCCTGGAAATCTTCAGATGCTTCATAAAATTTTGATGAAATAATTGAGAAAATGAATGAACTGTTTTTCCATTACTGTTGTAAAGCATATGTAAAAACAAGCTATTTGATGTATTTTATTATATTTTAGTAACAATATGTATTCTAACACCAATGAAGAGTAATTAATACAGAATTGTTTATGAAAGATGTTGGAAAAAAAGTAAGATGAATGTGATTCAGCAAAACTCAGCAAGAAATGTTAAATGAAGGGAAGTGAAGGTTTGCTTATATTCTCAAAGTTAGAGCATGAAAGTCTTTAGAAAACAGCATGGAAGTGGCTAGTGGCAGGTTTTCACTATATTCTGTAATAGCCTCTGCACCTCTCTATCCCGAAACGATAAACCTTATTCTCTGCGGATTTACCTGGATGAAAACCAATCAGGCAACTGTACAAATACTACAAACACCTGCACATCAGAAAATTTTAACAGTGCCAGCACCAAATAGTTCTTTTAGTTTATCTCAAAGAATGTTCCCAGCTAATCCTCTCTTGGGGACATAGATAAACACTCTGAAGCTAATACAGTCTTAACATAAATTAAAAATAATGCAGAAAAGACATTTTGGAGCATATAGTATTTTGTTACTTTTGGATTTCCATTCGTGTTTTGTGAGTCTCATTGTTGGAAAGAAAATATTTTTATATTATTGTTCTGAAGAGGCCAGTAACCTCAGCGCTGTGCACTGTGGTAGTTTTTTTTCCCTTTCCTCCCTCAATAACAACTTAGAAAACCCAGATGCTAAGCTATGGAAGAGATTCCCACAAAGCACCTGGCTTCTTGGCAGATATCTCAGGTGGCTGGGCTGGTAGCTGCTTTTCCATCTGAATTTTTAAAATTTTGTTTTAGATCCAAGATAAACTTCTAAATTTAAAATATCTAGGTTCTTGTCATATTATCATTTAAAAAAAATGGGAATTATCATGAAATGTTAGTCAAGTAAAATTTGTATGTTATATGTAAAAGTATACGTGATATATATTGTTTATCTTTTAATATAATTTTGTTTCTGAAGGTGACTTGCATTGTAACTATAAAAAATAATTTCAGTATTATATTTCCAATGAATTTTTTTTCCTAGAATAATTTAAAATATCTACGTTTCCCTAACATTTCCTTTTGCTTCTAAAAAATACTGATGTAATCAATAAAGTATCTTAGTAAGAGGCCACTTATTTCAGAATATATCTTTAATTAGTTGTTGTTTATATTCTGCCTAATCTAGAAATGATTTGAGATAAGATGACACAATTTAAAAATTCTTTTTGTGTATCTCTTTCTTCCAATGTGAGAACAATTCTTACTCATCTTTTCTATGATTTCTGGTTTTCCCTGTTCATTTCTAAAATTCTGCATCAATGCTATTTGAAAGGCTTTTTGTTAGTAACTCCATTTATCTTTAAAATGTCTTGACTTTTTAGTTACTCTTTTTACAATAACTCTGCCAATGTTTCCTGTGTATCTAATCTATCTAAATTTTGATTTTATTTTTTCCTCAGTTATTTCACAGAAAATTTATTTTTCTATTTCTCAGTTTCTATAAGAGTTTAGTAATGCTATCTTCTAAAACCATGCTTAACTTTCTAATGAGTATTTAGGTCTATGACTTATATGAGTAAAGCCATGCAAATGTAAATTTCATAGATGCTTCTGAAAACCTATTATAGTATATTTCTATAGCCTTGTATTTCAGAGAGTCTGGTTCAAGACGGCCTCAACAACATAAACATATTTGGTTAGATTGGTTAGATGCAATAAAGATATGTTGTTTAACTGCATCAGGTTGGAATCTTACACTCTATAAAGTAAGAAAAAATTAATTGAAATGGTTATATAACTTTGCTACTAAGTTTGCCTCTTCCTGCTGCTTATTGTATGTCATCATCTAAATGTTTGCTGCTGGTTCTTATCATTAAACATAAGCACATAGCTATTATTATTTGAACAATGAGGCACTATGGCGATCAAAAAAATCTTTTTTCTGACAACAGAGATGCAAGATAAAAATATTCTCAAAACTGATCAAGCCATATCTGGGAATGGTCAATCCCAAGAGTAGAAGAAATAGGAAGAAGCACTAATAGGGCTAATAGTGCAGATACTGAAGAGTTGGGCTCCCTTTGCGTCTGAGAACTTTCCAGGATGAATTTCATGGGTCGTGTAACCACACCAGTCTCAGCAGTTCCTCATGATGTTGAGCAGTCAGAATGTTTCAAACAAGGACAAATCCTTATTGGATTGATTTCTTGTAGTTACCAAATGCTCATTTGGTGTACTTTAAATATTTAATCTTTAACTTACTCTATTTTCTTTTCTAAAACACCTTCTGAAGCTCAGAACACTGAAGGATGACTACAGCTGTGAGGTGTCACCTTGGACAACACAGACTATGAACTGTCACTTAGCGTCTTTGGCTCTCATTGACCTGTGCGGCCTTCCTTGTCTTCTTTCCTCAAATGCACGTTCGCTTTTTCCTGTCACATAATAACTTTGAGTAGCTTGTAAGCTAAGAAGTCAATCCAAGATTAAGCTGTTGCTTGACAGAGAAGAAATAAGTAATTTGATATGAGCGTTGTGTGTGACGTGGGCATGTGATTTCAACAAAAGTGACTGGGGTATGTGATATAGATCGATTCTTATTCCAGAATCTTTGGGTGTCCTAAGGCTATGTGAAGCCGATCCTGGGAGGGAACTCTCTGTAAAGCTGCTTTTTGGTTTGAGAGATCAATGAGTATGCATGTGTTATGGCTATAATCAGGTAGGTGAGCACCTGTATTGACTTTCAAAGCATCTGAGTTGTTTTAGAGAATCACAAAGACAGACTTTTCCTGAACCTTGAGGAAAAGTTAAAAAATAAAATACAGATAAATGAATATATATTTCAAGAAGACCTATAAAGTAGCTACCCTTTCCAAGATCTTCCAGGGCTAGCTGGGTTCTATGAATCTGCAGATGGGTAATATCAGTTATTATTTAGAGAGAGGAATGGTGATATGGAGATGAAGTATATTATTTATATCTGTCTCACAAATATTTTGTGAATATGGACATGCATGGGGCAGTCAGAAAAAAGATTAAAAGAAAATGAGAAGCTATCCTGTGGTGATTCAGCTTGAAAGGGAACCATGTCTTACCTGCTCTTAATGGATCACTGACATTCACAGAGACAGACCTGGGCCCTGAAGTAGAACTCATAATTTTCACCTGAGACCTCTTTCTACTTATTTGATCTTTTTCTTCTTTTCAAATCCCTCTTTTCCTTCCCTGGAATTTACCTCAGTCTCTTTATTATATTTCTCTGATCTTCTAGTTTTCTTAAACTCAATAGGGAACTTTCATGTTTCTATGTATCTTATTTTCATTGCACTAATGTTACACATGATTCTTAGATCAGTGTACTTTAATCTAAGTCATACTGTAATTCATTTTTAATTATTTATACAATTTTAGTAAAATAATTCCAATTTATTTAAAACAGTTTAATGATTAATAGATATTTTCTAATATTCTTCATAATGGTCGCCTTTTCTCTAAGCATTGCTGCTAGATTTTTAACCTTACGATTTTTTTACAACTTTATCAAGGTACATTTTACATACCATAAAATTCACCTGAAGTGTATAACTCAATGACTTTTAGTATATTCACAGAGTTGTGCAAGCATCACCACAATCTAATTTAGAACATTTCAAACTCCCCCAAAGAAACACAATGCCCTTTAGCAGTCATTCCTCATTTCTGCTCCCCATCCCTCCCCCACCCCTGCCTCATGCAACCCTTAATCTTTCAGTTTCTGTAGATTTACCAATTCTGGACATATCTTATGTATGGACTCATACAACAAGTGATGTTTTGTGATTCGTTTCTTTCATTTAACATAACGTTTTCAAGGTTCATCCATGCTGTAGAACGTATCATCCTCATGCCCTTTTATAATATAACATAGTAATAAGAATTTTACATTTTAAAATGTACACATAACTTCTTTTTTTATAATGCTGTCATACATCAATTCTGCCTCAGTCACATAATAAAGTTCAATATGATTTAAGTAATATCTTCACTTTAAATGATGAAACAAAGTATATTAGTGTGTATCTCCTAATTCTAAAGCATTATTATCTTACTATCTCAATGGGCAATTATAGAAGGAAAATAGATGTGTTCTCTTCTGCCACTGACAGCCTTCCACTTTTGATCTGCCAATTTTCCTCATCTAATACTGTCCTGAAACGTAGTAAAACTAGGTTTAGTAAAACTTCCCAGATAAGACACATATTTGTGAATAGAATAGCTGATATCCTTTTTAAAAATTCTTTCTGTTCATAACAAAAATTACTCTGGTGGTCGGGAGAAATGGAAAATCATACCTAGTATATTTCTGTCAGAATGAATTGGAAAGCAGGGATATATTTACTATTAATTTGTTGTAGTACGTAATTCAAATATCAATTGATTAAATCCAGCATTAAGTTACTCAATGAGCATTTATGCATCTGATGCTCTCATGAAATTAGTTTTGTATGAAATTAACTTTGTGTTGGATGATAAAATGCAAGCTTAAAAATAAAATATACAAAGACTCGTTATAAAATACCAGATGCTCTTTTCAATTTTTGATTCTGAAATGAATACATGTCAGCCAAGGCCGAGAGAAATTTTCTCCAGTTATATCAGATTTTTTCAGCTGCATCCCAATGGTTGTTTCTTTCACAGTGTTTTTCTATTTCAGCACAATAGTTTTTTGATTCGTCCTTAGAGTATGGAGTTATGAAGAGAAATTGGACTTGCCATCTTTCCCAGGTTTAATGGGTTTGCAATGGTATTGGAATAATCAGTGTGTTGATGGCAATACCAGCTTAGGAACCTGGAGTAACATCTAAAAATAGAGAAAACTAAAAATATTTTCTATACTGTAAAAGACTGATCACATTAATGGCAAATCCATTGTACCTCTCTGGAGCCACACGTATTGCTGTGTAGCTATGGTGTCTCTCCTCACTCTGGCTTGCGGTTTGGTCATGCGGCTTACTTTGGCCAATGTGAGGATAAAAGATGTGATCCAAGTAGATATCAAAAAAGCGCTTGAGCAGTTCTGCTGGCACTCTTCCCTCTAACATCACCATGAGAACATGATCACGTGACCAAGTAGTCTGCTGGAGATGAGAGACGTGGGGAAAAGCCAGGTAGCCACGATCTACCCAACCAAGATGGGATATGACAGTTCACTGTTACAGAAGTGAGCAAGCTCATCAACAGCAGAGGTTCCCAGCCAAACCCAGCCTAAATTTCTTTTTTTTTTTTATTTCAGCATATTATGGAGGTACAGATGTTTAGGTTATGTATATTTCCCTTGCCTCCCCCCCCAAGTCCGAGTTTCAAATATGTCCATCCTTCAGGTGGTGCGCATTGCACTCTTTGTGTATGCATATACTCATCCCCTCTCCCTCCTCCCCCCTCCCCCCTGCCCAACATCCAATAGATGTTATTCTCATATGTGCGCTTATATGTTGATCAGTTAATAACAGCCTAAATTTCTGATCCACATACTCATGAGCTTCATAAATACGTATTACTGTTTGCTACTAAATGTTCAGAAACAAACATTTTGTGTAGTAGCTAGGATACTTATCTAT
>CAUYSK010004688.1:0-22095 GCA_963575035.1 Avahi laniger | reverse complement strand
CAGGAGTTTGAGACCAGCTTGGGGAAGAGTGAGACACTGTCTCTACCAAATATAGAAAACTTAGCTGGGCGTGGTGGCACGAGCCTGTAGTCCCAGCTACTTGGGAGGTTGAGGCAGGAGGATCCCTTGAGCCCAGGAGTTTGAGGTTGCAGTGAGCTATGATGAGGTCACTGCACTTTAGCCAGGGTGACAGAGTGAGACTCTGTCAAAGAAAAGAAAAGAAAAGAAAAGAAGAGAAGAGAAGAGAAGAGAAGAGAAGAGAAGAGAAGAGAAGAGAAGAGAAGAGAAGAGAAACTTATAGAGAAAGTCACACTTTTACCTAAAATTATAGAAAATAATCAATATGGGTGGGAAAATCTTAATGCTACCCAGCTCCTTGTCTAATTCTGGTATATATAACTCTAGTCAATGTTTATATAAATTAAGTCCCTGAATGAATTATTCCTTTATAAATATTCTTTATATTTAAACCATTTTTTACTTGGTACAGTTTACAGTCAACAATCCTTTAACAATTTTAAGCTATCCACGTAGATAACACCTTCTTTTTCCTCATTATAAAAGTAATTTTTTTCTTTTGAGGCAGAGTCTCGCTCTGTTGCTCCGGCTAGAGTGCTGTGGCAGCAGCCTAGCTTACAGCAACCTCAAACTTCTGGGTTCAAGTGATCCTCCTGCCTCAGCCTCCCAAGTAGCTAGGACTACAGGCACTTGCCTCTATGACAGGCTAATTTTTTCTATTTTTAGTAGAGACAGGGTCTTGTTCTTGCTCAAGCTGGTCTTGAACTTCTGACCTCAAGCGATCCTCCCACTTCAGCCATTAGGTGGGAGGATTACAGGCATGAGCCACTGTGCCTAGCCTAATAACGTATGTTAACTATAGAAAATTTAGTAAGTACAGAAAAAACGTAAGGAAGAAAGTAATAAAACACAATTTCAGGGCCAGGAATGGTGGCTCATGCTTGTAATCCCAGGAATTTGGGAGGCAGAGGTGGCAGGACAGCTTGAGGCCAGGAGACTGAGACCCGCCTGGGCAACATAGCAACAAGACCCAGTCTCTTAAAAAAAAAAAAAAATCAGTTGGGTGTGGTGGTGCACGCCTGTAGTCCTAGCTACTCAGGAGGCTGAGGCAGGAGGATCACTTGAGCCCAGTAGTTTGAGATTGCAGTGAGCTGTGATTATACCACTGCACTCCAGGAAAAACAAAAAAGGTTGGAAACACTTCACATGTTCATCAAAAGGACAATGATTAAATAGTTGTATATTCACAGAATGTAATAATTAAATAGCAATGAAAATCAATGAACTATGCAATACTTTCCAAACTCTGTAGTTAAAGACCTGTTTTTCCCCAAATCCCCATCAATTGTATACTGATATGTTTGTAAAATACAATAAAAATTAATTATTAGATCTGTGTATTTTTAAAGTTGAATGCCAAATGGTCCAGCTGCTGTGGAAAACAACTTGATGGTTTTTTTAACAAGTTAAACATAGAATTATCATATGACCCCATGATTCTACTTCTAGCTATATCTAAAAGAACTGAAAATAGGTACTCAAGTAGTGTACATGTTGTTCATAGCAGCACTATTCACAACAGCCAAAAAACAGCCCAAATATCTATCAGTGGATGAATACAATGGAATATCACTCAGCCATAATAGGAAACGAAATTCTGACACGTTATAACATGGATAAACCTCAAAAACATTATGCTAAGCCAAGAAATCAAACACAAAAAGTCCCATATTGAATGACTACATGTGGTATAATACAGTTTAAGTGCTACTTTACGGATCCAGAATAGGTAAACCCATCGAGTAAGAATGCAGATTGGTAGTTGCCAGGCAGAATGGAGAGAGAATGCTTAATTGGTAAGGGATTTTACTTTGGAATAATGGAAGTGTTTTGGAACTAGATGGAGGTGGTGGTGCACAACATTATGAACGTGCTAAATGCCACTGAATTGTTCAATTTAAAATAGTTAATTTTATGCTATGTGTATTTCACCTCAACAAATTATTTTTTAAAAAGTTCCCCAGGTGATTCTAATGTATAGCCTGGGTTAAAAAAAACCTCTAAATTTACTTTCTTAGCAAAAGTAATCTTTTTCTATAAGACTGTTTTTTAAAGAGAAGTATTCAAGGAAAGCTTTTTAAAACATTCTCCAACCAAGAGAATATGAACAATAATTATTCAATTGTTGGTATTACGTGAGTTCACTGCAATACTTTTTCTTTTTTTCCTACTGGTTCTAGTCTCCTTTTAGAAACATGGAGAAGACTATCCAAACTAACTGCCTCATATAACATTTACATGCCACAGTGTCATGTTTTCTGAAATAGCATCTGCTACTTTATAGCCTGGGTTTTAAAAAATTGTTGTTTATGATTTTTTAGGAAAGGCCTGCTTCATACTAAAACTTTCCCAGCCACTGAAATAAAGGATGCAGTGTTTGTGTATACATGTGACACTGAGCACTTCTGGTCAGTCTTTGTGTTTATCTTCTTTTAGGATTGATACACTAAGAAAAAAAAAAAGGACTTTACTAATTTTTCCCCATAATTATTTTAATTTTAAAACTGATTTTAGAATTTAATTTTTGACACAAAAGAAAATACATGCAATATATACATGATTTACGAAGTCTTAAAATTAACACACCAATCTAATATAAAAATTAGAACATTATCATTACTGTACCTGTGCATTTCTTTTCTACCTCACTTTTCTCACAGAAGCAGTTTCCTGAAATTTGTTTAGTTTCATGTTGTAGTCACATATCCCTAACAATAAAATTAACTGTGCTTATTTGTGAGCTTCAGAAAAATGTTATCATACTGTTTGTAGTCTTCTGTAAATAACTTGCTTTTCTCAGTCAATCTTTGGCTTGTAAAATTCATCCACATGGTGTATTTTGGTTTACTCTAAGTGTGGCCCAAAAACTCATGCTGGTTCACAAACTGTTCTCATTCAGAGATATGTACAGAAATGGAGATAGGCGTTTAGCAACTTTTTTCTTTTTTTTTTTTTTTGAGACAGTCTCACTCTTTTGCTCCAGGTACAGTGCAGTGGCATCATCATAGCTCACTGCAACCTCAAACTACTGGGTTCAAGTGATTCTCCTGCCTCAGCTTCCCAAGTAGCTGGGTCCACAAGCACGTACCACAACACCTGGCTAATCTTTCTGTTTTTAGTAGAGATGGGGTTTTGCTGTTGCTCAGGCTGGTCTCAACCTCCTGAACTCAAGCAATCCTCCCACTCTGGCCTCCCAGGGTGCTAGGATTACAGGTGTGAGCCATCACGCATAGCCACTTTTAGCAACTTTCATAGCATCTATTCTAACTTCTTTTACTATGATGGGTTTATTAAAGCACAAATATAAAATGCAACAAGGAGAATAAGAGGGTGTAGAAAGAGATTGGAAAGTAGTCAAGATCAGACCCTAGAAGGCCTTGTAAAACAATGTTAAGGAATTTGGACTCTACCCCGAAGGTGAAAGGAGACTTTGAAGGACCATAAATAGGAAAACTACATAATGCTATCAAACTTATGTTTTTTGAAAACCATGTAATATAAACATAAAACAATGGCTTGGAAGGCAGTAACAACGGAGGGAAATCAGTGAGAAGGCTGTGAAAAGAGGCTAAATAAAAGATGATGGTAGTCTGGACATAAGGGTATTAGCATTCTAAGAGGCAAAGAATGCCCTTACTGAGTGAATGTAGAATGGGTATAAAAAGGATGGAGATGACATTCTAAACAAGTGGGGTTGAGATGCAAGCTAGACAAGTGTAGATATATGGGCAGCAGGCAGAGAGATTCAATGGTGGAGCTCAAGAGGGAGATCTGACCTAGAGACAAAAATTGAAGAGTTATCAGTAGATAAGATGTAATTAAAAGCATGGGAATGGATGATAGTACTGAAGAAGAGTACATAGTAAGAAAAGAGCCAAGGATACAGTTTAGATGAACCAAGCATTTATAGAAAAGGTAGAAGATGAAGCTTAATTCATCATGTACACCACCTGGCACACATAAAATGATCAGTAAATGTCTGCTGGGGAAGGAAAATACATGCAGTAATCTAAAAAGCAGTAATAGTCTTATCAAATGAGTCTTTGCTCTTAAGAAAATTTTTATTACCTTCAATTTCTGCCTATGAATCTAAATTTTTTTTTTTTTTTTAAATCCTGTATCTTCAAAACTACCGCTAACTAACTTAAGGTGAGACCTTGGGTAAGTTGTTTAGGCAAATGTAAATTGCCTCAGCATGCTTGTATGTAAAGTGGGGATAATAGTAGCTACCTCAAAGAGCTGTTGCGTGGAATAACAGAATACATGTGAAACTCTCAGACTACGCACTTGGTATCTAGCAAGGGCTCGATAAATGTTATTAATACCAATGTATTATATCATTATCAGTGTTTGGCATTCTCAATTTGAAAATATTTCATTTCTACCTTTCTTTGTTCCTTCTCCACTCCCTCTACTTCACTTGACTAGCCTTTAAAAAAGAAAAAAGAATAAAAGGAAAAGAATATATTTCATTTCTATATTATAGTTGACTTTATTTTGGAATTTTATAGGCTTCAAAGAGCAAACACAGACACCCAAAACTGAATTTAGTTATTATTTACTCATAATAGTTACCTGAAAATGATATGTTCATTAAATATAAGTCATAAATTAAATACATGAAAGAGAATAAAATATACTATACATGATACACAGGCCTCTAAATTTTATTATAGTCACTTTACCTTCTTTACTTTTATTTATACATTGACCAAATAAAAAACTGAAACTAAAGCTATTTTTTTTTGATCTTTCTAGGTCTAGTATTTGGACCAAGTACTATATATATATATGTCTTGCCTGTTCAAATACAAAATGGAATTAACACCATTTACCTCTCATTTTATCTTAGAATGTCTACAAAAAAGACGTCTTTTATTGTGCCACAGACCCCTAGGGTGAAATCTGTAGATCCCTTCACAGAATATTTTTAATGCATAAAATACAAAAAATTACTTATGTTGAAATATAGTTATCAAAATATTTTAAAATGTGAATTAATATATGGGTCTCTCCCTTAATACATTAAATAAAATCTAGCAGGTTTGATAACTATTATAATTCTGAAGTTATAATAAGCAAAAATATTTTGAGATATATCACATTTTCAGTCACATTTTATAATGTGATTATGAAAATTTCTATTGGTGACAAATGCACGGGTTCTGCTATTATTGTGGTTTATTACTTACACTGTATTCTTAACTAAAGGAAATATTACATCTCAGTTAAAAGTTAGTGAAAATAAACATATAATTGCTTTTCTTTCCAAAATCATGGCGCCCCTGAATTCTAACCCTAGTTTAAAATCCCCTGGTCTATAACAGGAGTGCAATAGAGCAGACCCTCTCTTAAAAACAAAACAAAAAACTGCTAGATAAGGAATGACATGAGGATGGTACCACTATGATGACTGACATACTAAGGCCCAGCTAGTCTGTGGTAGAGCAAGGTTTACAACTCAGATCTGTCTAACTCAAGCCCTACATGATTCCCAGGTTTAGACTGAATTTAATCTTGATTGGAGCAATCTCCAATAAAATTTACTGCAAGTGAGTGTTCTGCTGCTATGGCTTTGCCAAAGTGAAAGATTCTAAAAATTATCCTGTTTTAGTGGATTTTATAATCAAAAAAGGCAACTATGAAAACAGTAGCAAAAATCTTATAAAATTTCAAAATTCTATTACTGAGTGATTTTTCACTTTGAAAAAGGGTTTACTTCAGAATTCCATTCCATGTTTTCCCAACATATTTGAAATACATACACATTCAACATGCAAAATTTTCATTGTAGGCCGGGCACAGTGGCTCACGCCTGTAATCCCAGCACTCTGGGAGGCTGAGGTCGGTGGATCGCTCGAGGTCAGGAGTTCGAGACCAGGCTGAGCAAGAGCGAGACCCCGTTTCTACTAAAAATAGAAAGAAATTATTTGGACAACTAAAAATATATAGAGAGAAAAAATTAGCCGGGCATGGCGGCGCATGCCTGTAGTCCCAGCTACTTGGAAGGCTGAGGCAGGAGGATCGCTTGAGCCCAGGAGTTTGAGGTTGCTGTGAGCTAGGCTAACGCCATGGCACTCTAGTCCAGGCAATGGAGTGAGACTCTGACTCAAACAAACAAAAAAAAATTTTCATTGTAAACAACTCAAGGAATACATTTATTGTATATTTAAGACTTAAGTGATTTGATGAAATTGTACCATTTAGGAATTTTATACTAGAGTGCAAAGCACCATATTATATGCCGGGGTAATGAGTAAGATTTAGTTTCTTCTTTCAAAGGAGAGAGAAAGATGATATCCAAAAAAAAAAAAAACGGTAAGAGGGAGAAGTGAAGTGTAGTTTATGGGATGAGTACAGGCATATCCAGCTTCAAGGTTCCAAGCTGGAATTTTAAAAAATTTAAAGCTTTTGAAAAACATCAATATTAATATATAAGACATTGAAGCTCATTATTAAAAAAAAAAATCAAAAGGCACGGAAGAGCATTATTAAAGTGAAAAGTTCTTTTTTAGCCCTTAGACATACTTTTCAGAAGTAGCTATGGTTAACAATTTTCATTTATTTTTTTAGGGACAGGGTCTCACTCTGTTGGCCAGGCTAGAGTGCAGTGGCACAATCAGCTCACTGCAACCTCAAACTCCTGTGATTAAGCAAGCCTCCTGCCTGATCCTTCCAAGTAACTAGGACTATAGATACGCACTGCCACATCTGGTTAATTTAAAAAAATTTGTATAGGCCAGGCGCAGTGGCTCACACCCATAATCCTAACACTCTGGGAGGTCGAGATGGGAGGATCACTTGAGGCCAGGAGTTCGAGACCAGACTGAGCAACAAGTCTCTACAAAATCTTTTAATTTTTTTTTTTCTAGAGATAGAGTCTTACTCTGTTGCCCAGGCTGGAGTGCAGTGGTGTGAACACAGCACGCTGCAGCCTTGAACTGCTGGGCTTAAGCAAAGTGATCCTCCTGCCTCAGCATCCCAAGTAGCTGGGATTACAGTGATGCACCACCACATTTGGCTAATTTTTTTTTTTTTTTAGAGAAAGAGTCTTGCTATGTTGTCCAGGCTGGTCTCAAACTACTGGCCTCAGGTGATCCTCAAGCCTTACAGGATTATAGACATTAGCCACCACACCCAGCCAGTCTATAACCTTTTAAATTCTACGATCACATGAATACTACCTACTTTCAAAGACTTTAGGGTACTATCATTCCAAAGTCCCTACTTATAGTAACAGTTAATACTAACCCTATATTTTAATAGCACTTTATATTTTACAAGTATTTTGACAACCATTCTCTTATTTGATAATGTAGTAAGGAATACATTTAATCACTTCTATGTATTTCCTAATATGTACATTATTTATACTACCTCATTTTGGTTTCTCTCTTTTTCATTTTTGGTATTATTCTTAGTTATGTGGGTCTTCCTTACTAAACTATGAGATTCTCTTGAGCAAGAGCTTTGTCTTACTCATCTATATCCTCACAAAGCAAAAAAAAAAAAAAAAGGTGTGATAAAGCAAGTATCATTATCCTCTTTTTACATAAAGGGATATTGAGTGAAGTTAAGTGTCTTGCCTAAGGTCACTTAAGTAGGGTAGAATGGCCTAGAAGAGTTTTCATTGATTCCTAATTTAGTGAGATTACTACAATGTATCTACCTATGGTTTCTAAATAAATGTACACTGAAAACTATTCACATTTTATAAATAAAAAGATGTATTTAGGTGATTACCTAGCTCAATGAAAATATAAAGAACAAATGACAGTGTATGTGAAAGACAAATTTATTTGCCCCAAAAGGACTTAGATGTTGGAAACAGAATCATCCCTAATCAGAAGCTGCCTAACAATCAAGCCTAACTACCAGCTGGGCCTTACAACACTGTCAATCTGTCCGTGGACAAGAGAGGAATGACCACAGTTTAAGTGTGACTTAGGGTGATCCAGGCAGTCCAACTCCTCCCCTTGGCAACTGTTATTCCATTGAGAGTTGACTCTACCAGTTGAAAAGAAAAACTTTCCTTGAGATTAACAAAAAACTAAAGGGTGGTAAACTATGATTTTTACAATTCATATTAGTTCTAAATTTCTGACTATAATTTTAGAACTTTTGTTATTAAAGTGATCACTTATTTGAAAGCTAAATTTTGCCTCTAACAATTATCATAAAGGAAGATAAAGTCCTTGGGAACATTCAGAAAATACAAAGTAATAAAGGGGAACCTCAGAGTCAGTATAAATTGGTAGACTAAAACTTCAGTTTCACAAAAGGTCATACAAGTTAAAGGCCTGAATAATTTCTTTAGAGAAATGTAGTAATGTTTTCAATATATACAGCAAATTAAAATCATTCATAATAGCCAAAAAAAGGTCCATCAACTGATAAAATGTGGTAAATCCATACAGTGGAATATTATTTAGCCACATAAAAAAATGAAGTACTTGGCCGGGTGCGGTGGCTCACGCCTGTAATCCTAGCACTGTGGGAGGCCGAGGTGGGTGGATCATTTGAGCTAAGGAGTTGGAGACCAGCCTGAGCAAGAGCGAGACCCCGTCTCTACCAAAAATAGAAAGAAATTAATTGGACAGCTAAAAATATATAGAAAAAATTAGCCAGGCATGGTGGCACGTGCCTGTAGTCCCAGCTACCTGGGAGGCTGAGGCAGTAGGATTGCTTGAGCTCAGGAGTTTAATGTTGCTGTGAGCTAGGCTGATACCACAGCACTCTAGCCCAGGCAACAGAGTGAGACTTTGCCTCAAAAAAAAAGAAAAAAAAGAAATGAAGTACTGATACATGCTATGACATGGGTGAACCCAGAAATCATTATGCTAGGCGAAAGAGGTCATTCACAAAGGACCACATATGATTCCATACATACAAAATGTCCAGAATAGGCAAAGAAAGTAGATCTGTGGTTGCCTAAGACTGGAGTGTTGAAGGTATTAGGGTGGTGATGGCTAAGGGATGTGAAAGTTTCTTTTTGAGGGGATGAAAATGTTGTAAATTAATTATGGTGATGGTTACACAAACTTATGAATATACCAAAGGCCACAGAATTGTACACTGTCAATGGGTAAATTATATAGTAGGTAAATTATATATCTCATTAAATACGTTTAAAAAAACAAAGTAATAATGTTTACTAACAAAAGTCCTGAGGAGATAAAAATGACTTGTTAAAGCTACCAAACATTTTACATGTACATGGGTTGGCTGTAAAGGTTAGAGTACTTTCTAATAGGATTTATTAAGGGATTATTCCATTCCAATTTACCTGAAGTATTAATTCACTGCATTTTCCTATGTGTAAACCATGATGCCCTCAAAGAGTTCACAGTAGTACAAATAAGACATGTAAACAAAATATATTGTATGTGGAAAGTGCCATAAGCAGGGGACAAATATGGGTTATGGGAATATAAAGATTGGACTGACCACCAGTGAGTAAGGGATGGTTAGTGAAGACAACATAGAAAGGATGGCATTTGAACTCAGTGTTAGGTAGAATTTTTGAGAACACAGGAGTGGAATGGGAGATATTTTAGACCGAGGAAACAAGAAAGGCAAAGTCTTAGAGATAAGAAAGTACTGATCATGTTTAGAGAACATGAATGGCTTCATTTATTGGAGTATAAGACCAGAAAGGTAGACTGAGGTCAGATCCTGGAGATAATTGTTAATATTAAGCTAAACGCCAGGGAATGCTGATGAATTGAAGCAGGACAATGACACGATCCTATCTATTTTATAAAAATGTATTTAGAATGAATTGGAAGGGAGAGAAAGCAGAGAATCTTGATAAAAAATTATTGTAGTACTTACAGGGCTAAAATGAATAGGAGCCAGAACTAGGGGTCTTTGACAGTAGGAACAGAAAGAGTGGGAAGGGAAGACTGAAGAGGGTTATATTAAAGAGGTAGAATCGATAAGCCTTAGCAACTAAGAATATGGGAGTAGGGGGAAGAAGAGTCTAGTAGGGAGCAGGAGGCTCCAGTTTGAGAGACAGGGAGAATAACGGTGCCAATGACAGAAAAATACATCAGAGGAAAGTTCTGAA
The DNA here is from genome assembly GCA_963575035.1 of Avahi laniger. NCBI lineage: Eukaryota > Metazoa > Chordata > Mammalia > Primates > Indriidae > Avahi > Avahi laniger. The sequence continues at coordinate 11,948 of CAUYSK010004688.1, read as the reverse complement.
TTGTTTGTTTTGGGGGGAGTGGGGGAAACTTGAGGAATATGATGAGTTTGGTTTCAGATATAAGAAATACAATTTTCAAGTGGTTGGAACTGTGGCACTAGGGATGAACAGAGGGGTCTGGATTTTATAAACACAGACATAATAAACCAAGTTTTTATTAAATAGCAGTTTGATGCATTAAGAGCAAATAAAATTGCCGACAAAGAGAAGCATTAATAAAATTAATTTGAACTATACATAATGCTTGCTATAGTTCATTAAATCTAGTCCCTACTACAAATACTCAGAAATTTCAATTATTCAGAGTTCTCAGGTGGTTTTATCCCAGTCTAAAACAGAGACAAAGACAAGGAGGCTAGCTAAAATAAATCTGTTCTACAGAAATATTACAGTCATACACAATCTATCTAAAAATGTCTTCCAAAGAGCTCAAATACCATATAATCCACACTTGCAGAAAAAGATTTAGATGTAACTTTATTTTTAGACCAGAGGTTAAGACATGTTTTCAAGGTTATACATAAAGATAGAAGAAATTCCAAACAGTCCGATTTCACAGCTTAGTCTCCAAGTAAATAACAAATTTCCTATTAAATACTCATTATGTGCCATCATAAAATAGAGACCACAGTAATCTATGCATTTTCTAATTCATCAACCAGTTAAAAGTAAGGGACAGAGAGACTAAGTAATATTAGAGCTGGGCCTAAAAGCTGTCTCCTAGTTCGCAGTCCATCACTATTCCCTACCACTCAAAGGCCCAAGGGTGGTGTTTTTCTATTTTAAATTATTGAATTTTAACATCTATAAGAGTAATTATAGAGCTACTAAACAGATTGCTTTAGTCTTCTACTTAGAAAGAAGTCTTGGCAGTATAACTATTTTATGGCAAATTCCCAAGCTCTTGACCTACAAAAGCTCTTCACTATCACAATACAAGAGATCTGGATTTGATTACCATTCCTGGACTCTAATTTCTGGCTAAGGAGATGCTACAGCAGTAGCATAGAATGAGTCTAAGGTAAATTTGAGGAAAATTTCTGCCTAATCAAAAGCAACCCCTTTGAATGATCACTGAGGTATGATGAGATTCATTAAAAAAAAAAAAAGAGAGTAATTATAAGCAAAGATAAAACAGAATGCCAATACATGCCCAGAAATCTTTACTTAATCCATTTACAGGAAGGACAACTGTATTAAAGAAGCATAATAATTATGTAATTGTAGAAAATTTAAGATTTTTATTATTTGGCCAGAGACAAACAAAATCCCATCTCTAAGTAGCAGGCAGCAAAAATGACATGCCTTTCCCTCAAATTAAAAAAAACCTCACTGCCTCCAGGTATTCCCCATTAACAAGGACAAGTGCTATCCTCTTGCTAGAGTATTCTGCATAGACAGGAGACCAGAAATCTGAACTGCTTCTATAGCAGATTATCTCAACAAACTTCAGTGCCTTTGCTTTCCTAGTCCTGGGATGGTGGCCTCCCACAAATTCCTTCAGAGATGAAAGGAGTAAAGAGCTGTCTCTTTCACATTGTGCTATTCATATCAGCAAGAAATAAGGTTAACTGGACTATCCCTAATACATGACCACTGTCACTGTATCCAAAAGGGGGATCGGATACCAACACAGGCCTCTGGGGAAATGGAAAACTAAATCCGGCTGTGAATTAGAATAACTTTGAGAGTTACCACTCAGCTACACCAAGGTAGCTGAAAAACCTAATGCTTACTCATCCCGAAGCGACCCAGGTCTCCAAATACCAGGCTAAGGACCCAGGCTAAGGACCCAAGGCCCAGAGCACGAGATCCAGCTCCACCCATCCAGCTGAACTGGGTTATACTCCGGTAAAGGCAATCCTCTCCTCACCACAAGTAGGAACCAGGATGGGGCAAAGCCAGGTTTTGAGGACTGCTCACCCACTGCATAACCAAACAAACACCCTAGAGCCGCTGTCACCACCCAGAAGTAGAGCAGATGCCCAGGCTTTAGCTCACTGCAGCCGGCATTGTTTACGCTCTTTCGCCGCCTTTGCCTCTGATAGGCCAGAAAAGTCCCCGTACTGTCCACCAGGACTTCCGGCACGGACGCAGGATGTTTGCCCCTCGCCTGCAGTTTGACACTTACGCTCCCCGGGCAGGGAGAGGTCAGGGGACCTAAGGTCCGAGCAGGATCATCAGGAAAACCAGGCAGGCAGCAGCGACAGCATTGGTGCGGCGGGCCGCTGGGAAACACCTCCTCCGGGGGCGGGGCCCAGAGCGCCGCTGTCAGAGTGCCCGCCCCACCCACAGGACCCCTCCCCGCACACACTGAAGGCTTAAAGGGGCCGCGCACACCTTCGCCCAAGGGTTTGCAGGCCTCAGGTCGCTGCTTACAGCTCACAGGCTTTCGAAGGCAAGAGGCAAACGAAGGTCCAACTAGGAATACTCCACTGCAGTTGGGTGGACCTCTTTTTTCGTCGTAACACAGGAAATGTTCCGGAGACAAAGGAGATGACCAGCTCCCATTATCACAATCCTAATCCCTCCTCCAAGGGTGAAAAATATTACTGCAGCTAACAGCCAAAGCATCAAGGTAAATATATAGCCCCTCGTTATATGTAAGCTGCTTATTCTATTAACCTCCCTTAGACTTCAGCAGTTCCTCAAATGGCAACTCAAAAGGCCCAGGAAAGAATTCCTGCAGCCTATAATGCTTCACCTTACCCTTTCACCGACTTCCTTCTTCACAACACGAGGAATCCTAGACAATGATACAAGATGATAGGTGAAACAAAAAATAACCTTTCTCTTCTTGTGAGAAAATGTGATCTTTCAAAAACTGGGCAAGAAGTCACTACAAGTCTAGTTAGGTAAAGAAATCTTGCATGCAAATACAATTGTGATACACAGTCATCTAATTTAATATGAATAGTTCTTGAGAAAATTATAGTAGAAACTGCATTAATACCTCAGGGAGTTAAGTGTTGGTCTATGAGATCTCCAAAGGTTATCAATGAGTTTTAATTTTATTTTCATAGGAGGAGTTTTTCCTCAATCTTAGTTTAAAAGGTTTGACTGCATTTTGTGTTTCCATGACACCAACAGAAATGAGATGTATGTGATTCTTAAGTCTGTATTTCTCCATCTAATTTAGATGAACAAACACACCTTACTAAAGCCTTAGGCCATCATCAGATCAGTATGGGAATCAATGTAGTGAGGTTAAAGACTATTTATAAGTAACCTAACATCTATCCCAAAGAGGGGTTCAAGTAGAAATTTAGATTCAAAGGACAGCAATAAAGACTGCGCTGCTAGGGAGCAGATCCAGGTGACCCTTTTTCTGAAGGTTTTAGAGAATTCTAGACTAAAACTGTCAAGTAAAAAAAACTGATTAGGATTAAAATAGTCTGATTTTGAACTGCCAACACAATCTTATTCTACAGTGCACATAACTGTGATCGATACTTCTGAATTAGGTAATTAAGACCTTCTTTTGTTATATTCCCATCAACCTTATCACACTGTTCTAAAGGTAATGGTTTCCAGATAAGCCTTTCTCATCAGATTGTGAGCACCCCAAGGGCAAAGGCTTGCATATCTTAATTATCTTTTCCTCCCAATGTGTGATACAAAACAAATACTCAATAAATAGTTACCACAAAAGGTATGACCAATATTTTCTGTTATATAGCATTTTAGTGATGTACAAGTCCAGGTAACTGCAATAAGCATGTGTGCAAATACATACACACGGATAATACCCAGTGTTGTGCTTATGAATGAATTAAAAATTAGAGAGAAAAAAATCCACTGAAAGTCCCCAAAAAGCCAAATACTGTAGAATTCCACTTATACCAGGTATGTAAAGTAGTCAAACTCATAGAAGCAGAAAATAGAATAGTGGTAACCAGGGACTGGAGGGGAGAGGAAAAAGGAGAATTGTTTAGTGGATATAGAGTTTCAGATTAGCAAAATGAGAAAGTTCTGGAGATCTATTTCACAACAATGTGAATATTCTTAACACTATTGAGAACTGTACACTTAAAAATGGTTAAGATGGTAAATTTTATGTTTTTTTTAATCACAAAATAAAAGTGAGACACTCATCTATAAAACAAAATGCTCTGTAGGTATTTAAGGGAAAAAAGATAATGAAGACTAAAGTAAGTACATACTAAGTACAGTTGACCCTTCAACATAGGTTTGAATGGCACGGGTTGACTCATGTGGATTTTCTTCCACCTCTGCCATCCCTAAGACAGCAAAACCAATCCCTCCTCTTCCTCAGCCTACTCAATGTGAAGACAAGGATGAAGACCTTCACGATGATCCATTTCCACTTACTAAATATATATTCTCTTCCTTATGATTTTCTTAATAATATTTTCTTTTCTCTAGTTTACTTTATGGTAAGAATATAGTATATAATACATATAACATAAAAAATATGTTAATTCACTGTTGTTATTGGTAAGGCTTCCAGTTAACAGTAGGGTATTAGTGGTTAAGTTTGGGGGGAGCCCAAAGTTATAAGAGAAGTTTTGACTATGGGTGGGGAGGAGGAGTCCCTAACCCCAGTGTTGTTCAAGAGTTAAATGTACTAATGTGGAAGAAATCTATTAAGTTTAAAAAAGAAATCTGCAATACAGAATATGAAGTCTAATCCCTTTTCTGTTTTAAATAGAGACATATACATTTATGGTAGGCTGATAATGATCCCCAAAGACATCAGAATTTGTATGTGCTATTAATACCTTATTTGGAAAAAGGGTCTTTGCAGATGTGATTGCATCAAAGATCTTGAGATGAAATTATCCTAGATTGTCTGGGTGAGCCCTAAATGCAATCATATATGTCCTTATGAGAAAGACGGAAGGAGATAAGACACACAACAGAAAAGGCGACATGAAGACAGATCAGAGAAAGATTAGAAGAGGCTCGAGTAAAGTGGCCACAAGCCAAGCAATGCCAGCAGCCACCAGAAACTGGAAAAGGTAAGGAACCAATTCTCTCCTAGAGCCTTTGGAGGGAGTGTGGTCCTGCTGACACCTTGGTGTCAGGTGCATAAGACTCTTTTTGGATTTCTGGCCTCCAGAACTGTGAGAGAACAAACTGTTGTTTTAAGCAGCCAAATTGGTGGTAATTTGTTACAGTAGCCATAGGAAATGAACACATTATACATGTTTTTTTTTTTTTTGAGACAGAGTCTCGCTCTGTTGCCCGGGCTAGAGTGCCGTGGCGTCAGCCTAGCTCACAGCAACCGCAAACTCCTGGGCTCAAGCAATGCTTATGCCTCAGCCTCCCAAGTAGCTGGGACTGCAGGAATGTGCCACCATGCCCAGCTAATTTTTTCTATATATATTTTTAGTTGTCCAGCTAATTTCTTCCTATTTTTTTTTTAGTAGAGATGAGGTCTCGCTCTTGCGCAGGCTGGTCTCGAACTCCTGAGCTCAAACGATCCACCCACCTCGGCCTCCCAGAGTGCTAGGATTACAGGCATGAGCCACTGCGCCCAGCCACATTATACATGTTTGAATGCACATAAAAATTTTCTGCAAGGATCCACAGAAAATTGTTAACCTGGCTGGGTGAGGTGGCTCACACCCGTAATCTCAGCTCTTTGGGAGGCTGAGGTGGGAAGATCACTTGAGGCCAGGAGTTTGAGACCAGTCTGGGCAAGAGTGAGACCGCATCTCTATAAAAAATTTTGAGACAGAGTCTTGCTCTGTTGCCCCAGCTACAGTGCAGTGGTGTCATTATAGCACACTGCAACCTCAAACTCTTAGGCTCAAGTGACTCTCCTGCCTCAGCCTCCTGAGTAGCTGGGACTATAGACACTTGTCACCACGACGGGCTAATTTTTTAATTTTATTTGTAGAGATGGGGTCTGACTATGTTGCTCAGGTGGGTCTCAAACTTCTGGGCTCAAACAATCCTCCTGCCTCAGCCTCCTCAGTAACTAGGACTATAAGCGTGCGTCATCACACCCAGCTAATTTTTAAACTTGTTTTATTTGAAAGATGAGGGTCTTGCTGTTTTGTTCAAGCTGGTCTGAAGCTCCTGGCCTCAAATGATCATCCCATCTCAGCCTACCAAAGTGCTGGGATTACAGGTGTTTACTGAAATAAACCTGTATTTCAGTCCTCTGGTTCAAGAAAGGTCTAAGTCAGGTTACAGTTCTTAGGACCAAGTAAGTCAAGTCGTTTCTGGTCTTAAAAAAAACTGCTTCTTTGGGTGTACAAGCAATCTATTCCTTTTTATCCTTTAGAGAGCAGGTTCGTTATTAAACAAATTGTTTGCCATTTGGTAATACTCAAGGGGACTGGCCATATGTTTGGAAGAATTTTCCATATTAAACGCACACTGCTCAAAATTAGCAGGCAGTCCTCTAAAGCAGTGGTCCCCAATCTTTTTTTGCACCAGGGACCAGTTTCATGGAAGACAATCTTTCCATGGACCGGGAGTCAGGGGCTGGGGTGGAGTTGGGTGTTGTGGGTGGGAGGAGGGTGGTGCAGAGCTCAGGTAGTGATGGGCGGCGTGCTTTCTAACAGACCATGGACTGGTATTGGGCCACAGCCCAGGGGTTGGGGACTGCTGCTCTAAAGTGTAAAAATATTTTATTTACTGCACTGAGATTTCTGATATGGATTTGGTCTTTAGTCACAAATGAAGCACCCAGGCTAGTTTTAAATTAGGAAGTTCTCATGAGATTTTTTTTTTTTAAAGGAATGTACCACATAAAAAGGACCAAAAGAAAGTATGGAATTACAATACTGATAATATTTCTAAAATCTACAAACAAAAGACTTCATACTGCAAGTGGGTAAGAACATGCAATGACAGAAACAAGCACTACAAATACAAAAAAGGAAAAAATTATGGCAAAACTGATTAGGGTAGAAAATGTTCTAGAAAGCCAAGTTTGCCAGATATCAGAGGTTTATCCCGGAATATCAACTATTTTATGTAACTTTTTTTTTTTTTTGAGACAGAGTCTTGCTCTGTCACCCCCAGGTAGAGAGGAGTGGCATCATTGTAGCTCACAACAATCTCAAACTCCTGGGCTCAAGCAATCCTCCTGCCTCAGCCTCCCAAGTAGCTGGGATTACAGGTGCATGCCACAATGCATGGCTAATTTTTTCTATTTTTAGTAGAGATGGGGTCTCACTCTTGCTCAGGCTGGTCTTGAACTCCTGACCTCCAGCAACTCTCCCACTTTGGCCTCCCAGAGTACTAGGATTACAGGTGTGAGCCATCGTACCCAGCCAAACTTTTTTCACATAAGCCTAAAAAACTATATAAGCCTCCCACGTCTTGTTAAAGTATACTAATTATCATTTAAACTTTTCAGGATACGTTATTTGGAAAAAATGAATACAGCAATACCCTTAAGATCTACTACCACAAAGGTATGAGGGACTCTTTGCACCAAAATTAAATGGCCCTAGTGTGGCCTCTTTGAGTTCTAATGCTTTATATTTTTTTATAGCTTTCCTTTCTCAATCTTTATGATCAAGCTAATAGTTCTAGTTATCTTATAGCAGTGCCTCCTTTCCAATTCTAGCTATTGATTTAAAGAACCAAGTAGGCTGAAATTGTGCATAGAAGAGTGAGCAGGATCTGCTTGAGGGAAGTCAGTAAAACTTGTGATTATCTATTTAGGTTGCTGAAAAGACTTTTTTGATTTACTTCCCAGTAGTTGGCTTTCAGATAAGTAAAATGCTCCTTTAAGTCTTATTATTTAAAAAAGACATCCACATTAAACAAATGAATTTCATTTCAAGAAATATTTGAGACTACCTTTTTGCTCATCTTTATAGAAAGGATCTTAAAGTCACTTTAATAATAAAAAACCTCCAGGCATAGTGGCATATGTCTGTAGTCCTAGCTACTCAGGAGGCTGAGGCAAGAGGACTGCTTGAGTCCAGGAGTTTGAGGTTGCTGTGAGCTACAATGATGCCACTGTACCCTAGCCTGGGCTACAGAGCGAGACCATGTTATTTATTTATTTATAAATACATACACACATGCAAACCTTTAAGAAATATAACGAAGGTATTAGAGAAGTAGGTTTCTTACCTCTTAATAAAGTAACAAAAATCATGTTTAAAGAGACACAATGACACCATGGCTTATCTGCTATCACATCTATCCTGGACATGTATGATCATTTCAAATGAATCAGAATTTATACTCTAAACAAAAATCATATGCCAGGAACAAACAACTACTGTTACCAAGTCAAAGAAAACTGTTTTCTGTGGCACTTAAAAGGTATTATTAGAAGGGAAAACAGCTCAGTAAAAATCAAATTACCAAGAGGACATTTGTTTATGACCTAAATGCCCTCTGAAAGTCAGAGACATCTGTATGATCTTGTTTATCTTAATATAAATACAAATGGAAAGATATGGAAACAATTACACACATGTACATCTATATGGGTCAGTGTATATAAATAAATTACCTAGCTCTTTTGGCTGAGAAGGGCTAGAAACAATGACACCCACTATTAATGAGCACACCAAGTACCCAGATCTTGGTTTCTAAATATCAAGTAAAAGGAACCACAACTCCTTGGTGAAATGTCTAATTCTAGGGTTAAGGTAGGAAAATCAAAGATGAGCCTGAAGCATCTTGAAGTATCAGAAAATGAAAAAAAAGGAAATGGATCATAACTCAAAGTATGAATAAATACTGAGTCAACACACCACACACGTCCATATAATGGCTGAATAAAGAAACAAATGAGAGACAAGAGACAGAATTCCAAATAATACATGTAGATACCCTTTCCTCCAGGAAGTGGAACTTAATCCCTACACCCTCTTTGAGGGGAGGGGGTGGCTAGTGATTCACTTCCAGAAGCATAAGTATAGAAAGGGAAAATAGTGACTTTAATACTCAACCTGGCAAACACTACCCTAACCAAGTGATCAAAGTTAACATCACCAGTGATATCACGTGGATATCACATAACCTCTGATATATGATGGTATTCCGTGGTATTCTTTCTAAAAACACATAACCCTTGACTAATCATGAAGAAAACATCAGACAAATCCAAAAGGAGTGATATTCTACAAAATAATGACTAGTACTCCTCAAAACTGTCAAGGTCATGAAGACTAGGAAAGACTGAGAAACTGCCAAAGACCAGAGGAGGCTAAGAGAGATGACCACTAAATGCAATGTGTTACCCTAAATTGGATCCTGAAACAGAATGGGGACATGAATAGGGAAACTGTTGAAAGCCAAACAAAATCTGGAGTTTGTTAAGAGTAATGTACTAGCCAGGAATGGTGGAGCACATCTATAGTCCCAGCTACTTGGGAGGCTGAGGTGAGAGGATCGTCTGAACCCAGAAGTTCAAGTCTAGCCTGGGCAACATAGCAAGACCCTGTCTCTAAAAAATTTAAATGAATAAATAAAAGTAACATACCAATGTTGGTTTCTTAGTTTTAACAAATGTACCACATGATATGTTAACAACAGGAAACTGGGTGAGAGATAGTCAGGAATTCTATGTATCATCTTTGTAATTTTTCTGCTGGAATAACCTAAAATTATTTAAAAATAAGGTTTGTTTTTAAAAAGTTTCCTCTTTAACTATTATCTCTCTTCAAAAAAGTCAGTCATGAAAAACAAAATTTTTAAAAGGTGGGAGTACTACATATCTACCAGAATGGCTAAAATCCAAAAAACTGATAAAACTTAAGTCCTGCCAAGAATGTGGAGGACACGGTGGTATGTGCACCTTTAGTCCTCGCTACTCAGGAAGCTGAGGCAAGAGGATTCCTTGAGGCCAGAAGTTTGAGGCTATAGCCAGAAGTTTGAGGCTGCAGTGAGCTATGATCACGCCTATTAATAGCCACTGCATTCCAGCGTAGGCAAGATACTGAGACTCCCGTCTCTAAAAAATAAAAATAAATAAATAAAAAAGAATGTGGAGCAACAGGAACTCTCATTCATTGCTGATTGGAATGCAAAATGGTACAGCCACTTTGGAAGACAGTTTGGTAGTTTCTTACAAAACTAAATACAGTCTTAACCATACGATCCAACAATCTGCTCCTAGGTATTTACCCAATTGAATTAAAAACTTGTATCTACACAAAAATCTGCACATGAATGTTTATAGCAGCTTTGTTCATAATCATCAAAAACAGGAATTGAACAAGATATCCTTTAAAAGGTGAATGGATAAACAATACGTGGTAAATTCATAAAATGGAATATTATTCAGCAATAAAAAGAAATGGGCTATCAAGCCACAAAAAGACATGGAAGAATCTCAAACCATACTGCAAAGTGAAAGAAACCAGTCTGAAAAAGGGTACATATGGTATGATTCCAATATGACATTCTGGAAGAGGCAAAACCTTAGAGACAGTGAAAAGTTTAGCTGTTGGAGATATTATCTCACCCCAGTTAAAGTGGCTTTTATAACCAAAAAAAAAAAAAAAACAGGCAATTACAAATGCTGGCAAGGATGTGGAGAAAGGGGAATCCTCATATACTGTTGGTGGGAATGTAAATTAGTGCAACAACTATGGAGAACAGTATGGTGGTTCCTCAAAAAATTAAAATAGAACTACCATATAACCCTGTACTCCCACTGCTGGCTATATATCCAAAGAAGGGGAATTCAGTCTATTGAAAAGATATCTGCTCTCCCACATTTATTACAGCACTATTCACAATAGCCAAGATTTGGAATCAACCTAAATGTCCATCAATGGATGAACAGACAAAGAAACTGTGGTACACATACACCATAGAATATTATATAGTTACAAAAAAGAATGAAATCCTACTATTTGCAACAACAGGGATGGAACTGGAGAACATTGCGTTAACCGAAATAAGCCAAGAACAGAAAGACAAATTTCACATGTTCTCACTCATATGTGGGAGCTAAATATTAAAAACAATTGATTTCATGATGAATGAAAGTTATCAGAGGCTGAGTCTAGCACCAGTACACACTCGAGCAAGGGTGGGAGGAGTATAAAGAGGGGATGGTTAATAGGTGCAAAAATATAGTTAGACGGAATGGATGATGTGATAGCACAACAAAGTGACTATAATCAATAATAAATTAGGGTATACTTTAAAATAACTAAAAGAGTGGAATTGGAATGTTTCTAACATATAGAAATGATAAATGCTTGAGGTGATGTATACCCCAATTGCCCTGATTTGATTAATTCACATGTATGCCTGTACCAAAACATCACATGTACCCTATAAAGATATACGATATGCACCAATAATTACAAATAAAAAATAAATTTAAAAATATTTAGTGGTTGCCAGAGGGTTGGTCGGGCATGAATAGGTGAAATACAGGGGATTTTTAGGGCAGTGAAACTATTCTCAGTGATAATATAATGATGGATAAATGATATTATGCGTCTGCCAAAACTCATAGACCTTCATCACATAGTGAACTTTAATGTATGAAAATTTTAAAAAGTCATTTAGGAGGTTGAGAGAATCCCAGAAAAGAATGAAGACTATGACAAGAGAATCTAACTGTAATACACATGTATGAAACAACCTCAACAAAAAGGGAAAAAGTGCTGACCTACGTAGCTATGGAAATGAATAAGTTTAAGTCGAAAGACAACAGGAACTGCACAAAAGTATTGTACTCTATCAATAAAGTTTTCCCTATGGAGTATGGTTTAACAATTCTGATGTTGCTGTCCATTTATACTGGAATTGAACAATTAAATAAATGGATGGTCGGCCGGGCGCGGTGGCTCACGTCTGTAATCGTAGCACTCTGGGAGGCTAAGGCGGGCAGATTGCTTGAGCTCAGGAGTTCGAAACCAGCCTGAGCAAGAGCGAGACCCCGTCTCTACTAAAAATAGAAAGAAATTAATCGGACAGCTAAAAATATATAGAAAAAATTAGCCGGGCATGGTGGCGCATGCCTGTAGTCCCAGCTACTC
>CAUYSK010004687.1:0-25856 GCA_963575035.1 Avahi laniger | reverse complement strand
TCATAGCAGCACAATTCACAATTGCAAAGATGTGGAAACAACCCAAGTGTCCATCAATACATGAGTGGATTAATAAACTGTGGTATATGTATACCATGGAGTACTATTCAGCTTTAAGAAACAGTGGTGACATAGCACCTCTTATATACTTCTGGAAAGGGCTGGAACACATTCTACTAAGCGAGGTATCCCAAGAATGGAAAAACAAGCACCACATATACTCACCATCAAATTGGTATTAACGGATCAACACATAAGTGCACATATAAGAATAACATCTATTGGATGTTGGGCAAGGGGGAGGCGGGAGGGGGAAGGAGGGAGAGGGGACGGGTATATACATACACAAAGAGTGCAATACGCACCACCCGAAGGATGGACATATTTGAAACTCGGACTTGGGGTGGGGTGCAAGGGCAACATACGTAACCTCAACATCTGTACCCCCATAATATGCTGAAATAAAAAAATAAATAAAATAAAATATGGTACACCTGAGTAGAACACTTACCATGAATGGAGCTTGCAGGATTGGAAGTTGCTCTGGGTGAGTCAGTGAGTGAGTGGTGAGTGAATGTGAAGGCCTAGGACATTGCTGTACACAACTAGACTTTATAAACACTGTATACCCAGGCTGTGCTAAATTTATAAAGAAAAGTTTCTTTCTTCAATAATAAATTAACCTTAGCTAACTCTAACTTTTTTACTTTATAAACTTTAAAAAAAATTTTAACTGTTTGACTCTTTTGTAGTAACACTTAGCTTAAAACACAAACACATTTTATAGTTGCACAAAATACTTTCTATCTTCATTCTATAAGCTTTTTTCTATGTTTTAAATTTCTATTTTTTAAACTTTTTAAATAAAAAAACTAGGACACTAACGCACACATGAGCCAAGGCCTACATAGGACCAGAGTCATCAATATCACTGTCTTCATCTCTATCCAGATCTTGTCCCACAGGAAGGTCTTCAGGGACACAACATGGAGCTGTCATCTCCTATGATAACAATAGTTTCTTTTGGAATACCTCCTGAAGGACTTGTCTGAGGTTGTTTTACAGTTAACTTTTTTTTAATAAGTAAAAGAAATACATTCTAAAATAACAATAAAAAGTATAGTATAGTAAACACATAAGCCAGTAACATAGTCAGTTATTGTTATTATCAAGTATTATGTACTGTAAATAACTGTCTACGCTATACTTTTATATAACTAGCAGTGCAGTAGGTTTGTTTACACCAGCATCACCACAAACACATGAGTAACATGTTGTGCTATAACATTACAACGCCTAGATGTCACTAGGCGACAGGAATTTTTCAGCTTCATTATGATCTTCATGGAACCACTATGGTATATGTGGTCCTTTGTTAACCAAAACATAATTATGTAGTGCATGACAGCATATTAAAAATCATACCCATTTATATGACTAAAAAAAAGAATAGGAAGAACATACTCCAAATAGGTATAGAAGGTATCTCTGAACTTGAAACTACAGGTAAATTTTGTTTTATTTTTTATCTTTTTTATGTTTTTCACAACAACCCTAATACATTTTTATAACTCTAAAGATATTTCAAAATTCAGTCTGGGAGAGTGAAAAATAATAATTATTTCAGTTTAGGATTCAAGACTTAAAACAAAGACTACAAATATTGAACCATAGATATTAAATATCTAGTTTAATATAAAAATTTTTCTAAATTAATGCAATTCTTAAAATGTAAAAATCAAATAGCTCCAAATTTCAGGACGCAACATTATCTTCATGGTAGACATGAAGATCACATTTAGAATCCTTAAAATAGAAGATTTTCTTCTTCCTCTGCTCTAGAAAAAATATAGAATACCCTTTCATGAAGTATAATACAGTGGTCTGGAACTTCTGACAGTAAATCATTCATTAAAATCTAACATGACAAGGTAGAGGGTGCTGTAAAACAAGGACTTTTGTGACCTTTCCTAAGTGGAGACTGATCAGTGTTCATGCGAATCTTCAGAGATGACAATCTCCACCATTAGTACATATTGTCCAAGTAAAAGAGGCTAAATGATTTCAATATATAAAAAGATATGTTTATTTTGTACTTCTGATATTTATTTACTTATTGTTAGTCACACAGTTTTGATATGATTTCTAAAAAGTTAAAAATCTGAGTTCTTCCCCATAGTCACAGATGTCTCTCTGACTTTGGATCAGAACACAAAGCTTTGAACAACTGGGCAAGTTAGTGAAGATGTCATGGATTCAGGCTGAAGATTCTTTAAAACAGCAGTTCCCAACCTTTTTAGCACCAGGGACCGGTTTCATGGAAGACAATTTTTTCCGCAGACTGGTAGGGAGATGGTTTGGTATGATTCAAACATGTTACATTTATTGCGACCTTTATTTCTATTATTATTACATTGTCACTTGCCACTCACTGACAGGGTTTTGATATGAGTCTGCAAATGATTGATTTATTTTGGTCTCTGTGCAGTCAAACCTCTCTGCTAATGGTAATCTGTATTTGCAGCAACTCCCCAGCTCTAGCATCACTGCCTCAGCTCCACATCAGGTCATCAGGCATTAGATTCTCATAAGGAGCCCACAACCTAGATCCTTCGCATTTGCAGTTTACAGTAGGGTTCGCACTCCTATGAGGATCTAATGCCGCCGCTGATCTGACAGGCAGAGCTCAGATGTTGATGAGAGTGATGGGGAGCAGCTGTAAATACAGATGAAGCTTCCCTTGATCGCAGTTGTTCATCTCCTGCTGTGTGGGCCAGTTCCTAACAGGCCATAGACCCATATGGTTCACGGCCTGGGGTTGGGGACCACAGCTTAAAATATAGGCCCACTGAGCCTCACTAATCCACATGCAACTAAGTACAATTGTGAGGAAACTAAACAAATAAGTTACATTGAAGAGCGAAGCTAAAAAGATTCCCAAAAATGTAGAAAACATAATGAACAATTTAAAATACCAAAAATAGCTACCAAATCCATGTACTCTCCAAATTTGTCTTTAGGTTTTCCCACATTTGATGGATAGAAGTGATTATACTCAACTCTTAATTGTGATTCTGAAGAAGGAGTAAAGTTGAAAGCAGTTTTAATAAAAATAACCTTGATAACAGTAATTACATTTAATAAAAGGTCTTAGCTGGAAAAACAATCTTTTAGAAATTCATTTTAGATTGGTATCTAGTTTACATGGATTTTAGCTAAGCACTTTTATACAAGAGAAACAATTTTTAAAAAAATATATATGGGCTCAAAACATGAGTTTCCTGAATAGCAAATATGTTAATGCCTCTCCCCTCACATTTTTGTCTGTAAAAATCCCTTTCTGCTTTCAAGGCCCACCTCAAATTCTCTGTTTCCGGAAGCATTTCTTGATTCTGGTAAGCAAATAACATTTTTTCTATCCACTGAACCCACAATAGCTATTTATATTTTATCTTTTCTATAGCATATATTTGCCATGAAAAATTATGTAGGTAAAGTACCTAGCACAGTAGACAGATAAAATGTGAGTTCCTGTGTCTCCCCATCGGGGTATCTTCCGCACTGCTAGCACCTTCAACTAGACTGTAACACGTTTCGGCCCAGGACCAAACTACATCCACCTTTTATCTCCTACAAACCCTAGAATGAGGCCTTGAACGTATTAGTTGCTCCTTTTACTACAATTTCACATTGCTAGTAACAATAATGGATATAGGCTAAGAAAAGGCACACAATTTAAGGCATCCTGATAGGTTATCTGTAGACTTCTATGAAAGACATACTCTAGATAATATATTTTTTTTTCTGTAAAATCTTGTTAAATCGGATCAAATAAAATCTCAAAGTACCAAAGGGCTTATAATGAAAACCAACAGCTACCCCTTTTGCCGTCTGTCTTCTTCCCCCACTTTTAAGAGTTTCTGTTGGATACTTCGATATGTGCATTGCATCGTTTCTTGATTTATCAGCTTTATATACTGCTGCTTGTTTTCTGCTATGATACACGACACTATAACTGACACTGCTGCCTCCCCACTTGCCTTCCACTCACCTACAAAATCACTGTTCTTAGTAATTCCATTAGAGTGCCTTAGTTTAGTAAGCTTAAATAAATTACTGAAAATTCCATTCCTTATTTAATCAAATCTAGACAGATCTTATATTTGCAAATTAACACAAGTGAGCTAAAGAGAAGATTTTGGCACTAAACTGACCTGGATTTGAATTCTACTTTTATGTGACCTTGAGCCAGTAAATCACGAGCTCAATAACCCTTACCTTCCTCATTTATAAAGTGAAGAGGATGAAATTTTGGGGAGGTTCTAATAAAAATTATACACAATATATGTATTATAAATAATTTGGCCCATCGTGTTAGATCGGGGTGATTCATTAAAAATTTTAAATGACAATCACTCTCTGCAAAATGAGGGCCTGTTCTAAGTTTGTGGCCTAGGCTAAATAAAAACAAGTCAGTAAAAAAAAAAAAAAAATCCTATAATTTGGGCCTTGGAATAGTTACTTTATACTGAAACAGAAAGGAAATCAAGGAAAGAAAGGAAATCAAGTCTTACCTTCCCCCTGTAACATAAAAGGTGGGGAATATGTAAAGTAGGCTTACGAGGACACATGATATTTTATGTGATTTCCTCATAATAGATGGTGCCAAATCTGAGCTTCTGTCTACATTCTATTTATATTTTACAAATAAAAATTGTCCTGGGAGGTATATTTTATATAAATCCTCAAATGCAGCATTTTTTACAGAATAGCAGTGATATTTCAAAACCTGAGCTACATATCTAAAATAAATCTTCACATGTAATATTTTTGTACTTAAGAGTCTTCAAAGAAACTGTTTTTGAAATTTGGAGCTTTGTTTTGAACTCCCCATAGGTGAATTCAGCGTTCCTATGACAGTGTCGAGATACGGAACAGTATTAAGAAGGGAGGGAGGTCCCACGTATCTTTACAGACTTCGCCTGCATCAGGCAGTGCTCAAGACGAATCTTTAAGGAAGAGAGTAGGAAATAAATATAGTTCTTCTAGAGGATCTGACACTGGAAACCCTGGATTTACATGTGGAATAGTCCACTGGTTCTGAAAAACCTTTCTATCTCTGTTTCTTAACTTTATTTACAGTGCTTACCAAAATCTATTTATTGTGCCATAAGCTAAAAATAGTTTCACAATAGAGGATGCTTCGTAAGTGCTATAGTAAAAGATACACATGTGATGCTCTTTTACATTATTAGTGTTATGTAACTATAAATCTAATGATGTTGTAAGTTCATTCTTTTATGGAAGAAAGCTTGGCTCGTATTAGCAGGAATCAACGGGTTGATTAACCTATACTAGTCCCTGTAAGGCTAAAGCTATTCCCTCAAATGATTAATGATGCATAGTCCTAACAACCAGACTTTGGACTGGGTCCTGACTAGAGAATCACATTTAGCTAATAGTGGGCAGATGTTTCTCAGGTCTAAAATGTTACTAATGATAATAATTCTACTACTTCAGCCAGTAACGGCTGACCTTCAACAAAATCACTTCCGTGTTTCCCAGGATTAACAAGAGTGTGATCTCCTAAATTATAATGCATCCTTGCATTAAAAGTTTCCAAGAGGGTCTGGGAGTTAGAACTGCAAAGCTTCTAATAGCAGGAAGGATTTGTGAGTCAGAGAGGTAGAACTCTATGGTGTCTTCCAATTTCCTAGATGCTAACATCTACGCTATGATGACAAGGACTCTTGCAGATGAGGGGAAGAGAGAGACTCAGGTTTAGGAGGCGTTACAGAAAAGAAACTGTGAGATTTTCAGCCTCAGAACAATGTTGTTTACTCTCTTAACTAGAATGAAAAGTCTTTATACAGAGAAGGGCTTGAGACAAATACAGAAGGAATATTAGCCCTTTCAAGATGATAAACGTCATAAAAGCTGGGACTCTGCCTGTCTTGTGAGTCAGCCTCTCAGCTCTAACTCAGGCAATTAATCAGAATAGAAACTCACATTAACTGATTATCCATCATGGTTAAGGGCTTAGGCTTTTAAGTCCCAACTCTGTGAGTTATGGTTGTATGATCTGGAGCTACATAGAACATACAATAGTTACATACAATAGTTACAATTGTCCCCCACACCCTTGCCTTTGGGGGATACATTCCAAGACACCCCCTCCCACCCCGTGAATGCCTGAAATCACCAGTAGCACCAAACCCTATATATACTGTCTTTTCCTATACATACATACCTATGATAAATTTAATAAAATTTAATGTATAAATTTAATTTATACATTAGGCATAGTAAGAAATTATTGACAATAACTACTAATCAAATAGAACAATTATAACAATATACTGTAGTAAAATTTATGTGAATGTGGGCTCTCTCTCTTTCTCAAAATATCTTATTGTACTGTACCTCAGGTAACTGAAACCACAGAAAATGAAACCACGGGTATACGGGGACTGCCGTACTTAAATCTCTCCAAGTTTCTTAAATTTAAAATTATTTGAAATGGCTTCAGACAGAATAAGCAATTTTAAATTCCAAAAAAACCACCATACTCTTTCCAGAAATTACTCATTTGGTTTTCTTTGTGGCTGCCTTTTCTATAGGTTTTCTTCATTCACTTTGTAGGCTCAAATGGCTGTGAAAAGATTTTTCAGAAAATTCTCTCTGAATGCATCATGTTGGTCAAAATATGTGTATCTGCCCCTCAGCAAAGGGAAAAAGAAAATGCAAATAAGAGAAGAATTTGGTATATACTTTTAGAAAACACAATTTTGTTACTCAGCAAATGATTTCAAAGAGCACAGATACCAATGCCCACATTTGCCAAGGCCCAAAATAGCTTGTTTTCCTAAGCACCCCACTATTGACTAAACTCACATCACACATCTAAAAAAACCCACTTAAAAAGGAAGCGATTCAAATGTAGGATGATTAGTGTTATTTCTAAACCATAGCACTGACTGTTCTGAAAGGCACCACATTCACCTTCAGCACAATGAGCAATAAAACAGAAGTCCCAAGCAGCCCTTATGGGTTTTCTTCCATACAATTTCAAAGTCATGTGGAAGACCTTATCTTCCAGCCACACCAAAAATCCATTCACAAACAGTAAGACGTAATTTCATTCAAGCTTCAGATTTATTCAAGTAGAGCAGTATCCTGAGATTCAGTAAACAAGTCTTGGCCATCCTTTTCAATAAAATGTCTTGTTTTCTAAAAAAAAATGAGACACCACCAAAATTTCACACTCAACTAATTTTCATCTTCAAGAAAAAAATTTGGCACAGTGGAAAAAATACCCATAAGAAAGATCCGGGTTCTAGTCAGGGACCATATCAATTACCAGTTCTGTGCTTTGAGGAAAGTAATTTCATTTCCTGTGCTACAGTGAAATAGTAGGGTAATTTCACCTCACAGACTGCTATGAGAACGTAAGCCACATGGAGGAGAAACATTTGGGAAAGCCCTTTTGGAAACAAAAGAACATCATCTAAACATCATCTAAATGTAAGACGGTGGTATCATGAGTACTGTCATTCTAAAGACTGGTCACACATTTACCTTTTCCTTATTTTTTCCCCTAAAGCAATGTATCTTGACTCTCATCTTGGCAGAACTAGAGACAAGTCTTTCTTGGCTGCCTTTCTTGTTTAAAAATCTCTGGTTAATGCTCTTCTCCTCTTCCTCTCCCCACAGCCTCTGGTACGACCGTTTAAGGGATAAAAACAGGTTATAAAAGGTATTTGCTGAGTTTGATCTGTTCTCTAATTTGATCCCAAACCCTGACATTGATTCTAGAAAGTCATCTTTGAAACCTGGGAAAAAAGGAATGAGTTTTATAAAATCAGAACTATAAAAAGGCAGGATGAAAAAACAAAAGTCCAGAGCAGAGTAGAACAAAAAGAGAAGCTATAAAGCAGAACATCACTGACACATAAAGAAATAATAACCCGTTAAGGTGACAACATCTGTGTTCAATGAACCTAACTGGTTCCTTCTTTAGTATGGTCTTCTCATGCTAAGGTTGTAACTGTTGTAGGGCCACTAATTTAAATTTTCCAAGGCTTTTTTAAATGCTAACTTGCTAGAAATGTTGCTGCCAAGTTGTTTGAAGAAGAAGGTATCAGTACATTGAATGAGAGATTCAGGACACCTGAGTTGAAATCTTGCTTCCATGACTTACTTCTGTATGACCTTGGGCAAGTTACTTACCCTTCTCTGTGCCTTAATTTCTCCATCCATAAAATGGGGATAATAGCATGAGAATATTATGGGAATTAAATGAGATAACAAATGCAAATAGCTTGACAATTCTTGAGGTTGGGAATATGGTGCTTAATAAATTGTAGCTATAATTTTATTATCGTCAAATGATGTATTTAATGCCTGTGTATACATATAGACAACACTACCGCCATTCTAGCTCACTAGAAACAACAAAATCCTGAGGTTTCTTTCCTGTGAAATCAATGTGTCCCAGCATTTAAATACCATATATATATATATATATATTAAATACCATATATATATATATATATATTTCTCAAAGAGAAATAGTCATACATAAAGGGTGAAAGGGCCACTTAAGTTTTAAAAGTGAGAAAAAAAGAAATTATATTAGAAATTACTTGGAAAATTAATGAAACATATCAGCAAAATGTCATTTTACAAATCCTAAAAGAGAACAAAGGGCTTATTCTGTGATTAATGACACTTCTCTAGGGCTGTATGATGGGCCTAATAGATAAAGGAAAAGCAATAGAAGAAGTATTTTAGGTTTTAGAAAGCTTCTGATTCTATTTTATATGGCACAGTCATTAGCAGGGAGAATTTAATCTATATCCACAAAGCTTTATAGTTTCAAATTCAAAAAATCAAAATCAATGTTTCAGTTTACTCTGCATTTGACCCTTAAAATTGCAGTCCTAAGCCTGGTGCCATTTAATACTTTTATAATTGGCCTATAAAGGGGGGTAGAAAATAATATTAATTAATTATGAGTGGCTAAAGGGTAAGGTCAAAATGAAATCAATACACAAGAGAAACAATGGAAACAACAAGAAGGAAACAGAAACCATACAAATCAAGAAGAAGGTGAAAGGCTTCTGTGTTGACACAGCATAATGAGAGACCATCTTACTGGTATCCCAGTGCAAGTTAACTGGGAAACTGCTGTACGATACAGTGACTCAGAAAGGATTCTGGGGTGCAGACACTTTTAAGCTTTTGAATTTTACTTACGATGACGGTGACAACAAAAAGGATCACTGCCATTTATTACTAAGCAACTAGCATGTGTTAAAGATAAAACTGGGCATTTTACATGAATTAATTTATTCAATTGCCATTACGAGACTATATAGAGTTATCAGATATAACACATAAAAATACAGGATGCCCAGCTAAATATCAATTTCAAGTAAATAATATGATTTTTATTATAAATGTACCCTATGCAATATTTGGGACATACACTCAAAAAGTACTTTGTTATTTGTCTGGAATTTATATTTAACTGGGAGCCCTGTATTTAATCTGGAAACCCTACTACTGAGAGATAAGTATTAATATCCTCATTTTACTGATGAGGAAACTAAGATTCAGAGAAATGAAGTAACTGTCCAAGATCAGTTAACATATCCGGTTTTAAACATCTAACAGTAAAGCTTGCATTCAGAACCAGTAAAATGCACTGCCTCCATTGTCACACTCTTTCTTGCATCTGGATGGTCATCCCCCTCCCTCTTGTTGATATCCTAGTTGACTTCAAAGTCACATTTGTAGACCATATGCCTTGTGAATCCTTCTGAGCAGCTCCTTGGTCAGATGCTCCCATAACCTTATTTATATCTCTGTTCTAGTCTTACCACTGCTTGACTTCTACCATAGCAGGTTAAGTACATGTCCCTGTAGTGGGTATTCTTCCACATACATTTCTCTTTCCTAACATCACCTCTATTTCCTTTATGGGAAGTACCTCTCCCTCTCTTGTGTGCAGCCCAGGTGGCAGGAGAAATCAAGGGGTCCTGCCTGCCCATTATGAAGGCTGAAGGGAGGAGTCTTCTACTCTATTCTTTGTCTTGTCACTATCCAATCAAGGGAAAGGCTGACGGCCAACAGGACTCTCTCCTCCCAGTCTTCAAAACTTGAGCCAAATGATGTAAAACTAGGAAAAATGGTAAGAGTTCCTTCATTCCAGATAGTCAAATAAAATTTCTTTTCTTGATTTCTGTTCCCTTTTCAAGGCTGATTCTTTAGGTTTTCCATCCACATCCTTCAAATTTAAATTCTTTCATTGCTTAGATTAAATAATTGGTTTCTGTTGTTTATAACAAAGAACACTGACAGATTGTCTCTCTTGCACATGACTGTAAACTCCTTAAGGGCCATGTTTAATAGAGTTCTGAACCATTCCAGCTCCAAGAAGGGCATCTTCCAAATAAATATTTGTTAGTAGGCACTCAGAAATGTTTGCAAACTCAAAGGGGGATGAACAAACTGAAATTGTTCAGGCTGATGACACAGAAGATCTACAAGACTCCTATGCTCTTTCTTTTTGTACTTAACAACCAGTATGAGTGGGCTTTTAGAGAGTACTTTGGGAACAAAGATTATTCATTTTATGAAAAATAGATGGATAACTTAATAGGCCCAACATGACTACCATGTCCATGCTGCTTCTAAGATCAATGACTCACTGCAAATAAGAAACTCAGTTTGAGATCTCTTCTGTAATTCCCCAACAGAGAACTATGATGCATTAGTGTAAGTACACTAAAAATAAAGAGAATGAAAATGAAATCACATGCTACCTTGCCAGAATAATATGAATGTTATAAATACTGTTTTATACAATAGGATTTTAATTATAATTTGTTTAATATATTTTTCCTTAATTATAATTCCATGCTAAAGAATTGGTTTTATTTACACTTTCAATCAATAGTCAATGTATGCAGCGTTTAGGAACCTGTGACGAAATGATGGATAGATAAAAATAGTGATGTGTTTATAAGGTGAGAGCAGTGACTTGAGATATGCCTTATTATCCCATGTTGATATTACACCATTAGGAAATACCTTAATAACATTTATTTAATTTTTATTATATTAATATTGGCATTGGATGTTAATTAAAGGAAAGGACAGGCTGACTCTACTGTACCTGGATCTGACTCTAACGATTCTGGGCACTGCATTTTCAAAGAGGCAGTAATGAAATAAGACTGTTTCTAAGTGCACAGAGGGTAGGATAGTAAAGAATATGAATATCATGTTATTCAAGGAAGCACTGAAGAAACTAGGAAATGTTTCACTTGGTAAATAGCTCAGGATGAGTTTTTAAACAGCTGAAGGATTGTTATAAGAAAGAATAATTTGATTTACTCTGTATAGCTTCAGGATGCAAACCTACATCTGGTGGGTAGAACAGATTTCTATAAACAACAGATAATCGTTTATGAAGACCCTACTATGAACAATGAATGCATGGTGTTAGGAGTAATGGAAGGTATAAAGATGAGTTGAAGACAGTTCCTGTTCTCCAGGAGAACTTCATATAAAACCATAAAAACAGATGGATTTTGATAAGGCTTCCAGGTTCTGTGAAAACATGAAACGGGAGATCCATTCTGACTAGTGAGATCTAGAAAGCTTCTTGAAGGAGGTGGAATTTGAGTTACATTTTGAGAAATAAGAAGATCTAGATAGAAATTTACTAGGGGAAGGGACATTCCAAGATAGGGAGGAGCTTGAGCAATGGCAGAGAAATGGAAGAATTAAAGCCGACTTGAGAAATAGAGAAAAGCTTTGGACGGTTGAAGCAGAATAAGGTAGCTAATGACAGTATCAAAGGGCATATGCTTGGGAAAGTAGGGAGAGGGTAAATTGTAGAGGGCTTGAAAAACTGGGCTCATGCTTTCTTATGGATAGCCACAAAAATTTTTAAGAAGAGATTGGCTGATATTAATTATCTTCTCTGGAGGAGAACTTCTGGGTGGTCTGGAAAATTAAATAGAGCCACTGACGGCAATTACCCAACATCTAAAATCCTTCCACTGGGCCCTCCAGAATTCTCTGAACATCATCAGTCTCTTCTCCAATTGCTCCATTGATCTTCTTGCTCAAATGAAAACCTAGATCTTTCCAAAGGTCACCGCTTCCCTGTGGCTTTTTCGCATAGTACTTTTTTCCTCTGGCACCAAGAGATCTGAAGGAGGAGTAGGCATCTTCCTCTAGACTCGAAGCCACCTTCAGACCATTCTCCTTCCACCTTTCCTAAACACCTCAAGCCTTGAATCTCATGCTGTAATATTATATCACCTTCTGCCTTTTATCTGTATACTCACTTGCTGCCTTCTGAGCCATAATCCCTTACTTCTTGATGAGGTTAATACCTGGCTTATCAAGTCTCCCACAACTACTCAGTTCTTGACCACTTCAGTATATATGTAGATGCTCCTTCCCACACCCTGGCCTCTCAGTCCCCGGGAATTCCATCTTCCAGCAATCTTGCCCTCTACCCTCTACAAGACATGTCTCTCATGTCATACCCTGGTCTAGGCCTTGTCATTGCCAATAGCAGCCCCCTGCCCCCTCCATGACATTATTGCAGTGCATTCCATTCTCTGAACACTCCTCTTACCTTTTCTGCTCCTCCTTCTTTTACCCTAACCCCAACACACCCTTTCAAACCCTCTGGGAACTCCAACCAATTGATCCTACCAACTTTTCCCTGTTCCTGACCCCCTTGATGTCTTCACTCCCCTCTTTATTAAGATTAAATTGTATCATCAGTCACTATCATCACTCCTTTTCATGTCCCTTTGATTCCCTCCCTGTTTTCCTACTTCCTTGGCAAAACCACAATCCTGATCAAATTCAACTCTCCACCCATTCTATGGCTTTACTATGTAGCTGAACAAGGAAAAATACACAATGATGGTAACTAGTCTTACTTTAATTTCATGACTATGAATTTCAAATGCTCTTTAATGTGAACTGGCAAACATATTGCCCCTGTCTATACCTTTCTCTCTCTCTCTCTCTCTCTCTCTCTCTCTGTGTGTGTGTGTGTGTATGTGTCTTTCTTTCTCTCTCCCCTCACCCTGCCCTGGCTGTTCCATTCTCATTCTTGTTAATGACCTTGCTCTACCCACATTATAGAAAAAACTGACATAGTAGGAAAAGAACTTTTTAGACCTGAATCATACCTGCCAACATCCACAAACTCCTCCTTCCCACTTGTTATTTGTTATCACAGATAAACTATCCATGATCCTTTCTCACTGACGCCCACATCACAACTTCTCCCCTCTCTCTAACATCATGATTCATCTACCGCAGATTTGCAATTTGAAATGAAACTCTCTTGACCCTGCTTATCCTCCAGCTGCTGCCCTATTTCTTCACTACCCTTCACAGCAAAACTGCTCAAAAAAGTTGCCAATATTCATAACATCTAATTTATATCCTCTTAGTCTCTCTTAAACTCACTTCAATAAGATGAAATCATCACCACTTCACCAAAACTGCTCTTAGCAAAATCACCATTGACCTTCACTTTATTGAAATCAGTGGCCAATTCTCAGTACTCATCTTACTTGATCTTCAACAGCATTTAACTTAGATAATTACTCTTCTCTTCTTAATAAACTTTTTTAACTTCCAAGATGTGGCACTTCTGGTTTTGTTCCATCTTTGCTGGCTGTTCTTCCTTGGCCTTCTTTGCTGGTGGCTCATGTCCTCTTTGGTCCTTTATCATTGGAGAGCCCAGAACTCAGCCTGTGATCCTCTTCCCTTCTCCATCTGTCCTTCTTCCCTTGGTCATCTCTTTCTATCTCATAACTTTAAATAGCATATCACACACAAACAACTGTCAGTTTTGTATCTCTTCCCAGACCCATCTCTCAAAATCCCGACAGGGAGATCAAACTACCACCCACATGATCTTGCCAGTTCATGATATTATCATATATATAATCAAACTTCTGATCTGAGCCCCACCTTTGCCCTCAAACCCATCAAATCTACTTCTTCTGAAGCCTTCTACATCTCAGTTGATTTTACTCAGGCCTGAAAATTAGGAGTCAGCCTTAGGTCTTCTTTCCTTCTTCCTCTACATTAAATCCATTAGGAAATTCTGTTGTCCCAACTTTAAAATACATCCAGAATCCAAATTCTCACCAACACTTCTGCCCCTTCTAGTCAGAGCAACCATGATCTCTACACTGGATCATTTTGGAGACCTTGTATCTGACTTTCCTCCTTTTTCCCTTCCCTCAAAATCTCTTCTCCCCTATAGTCTATATTATCTCCTGTTAAAATATAGATCATATCATGGGATTCTTCTGCTCAGAGCTGTAAGAGCTCCCATTTCACACAGGGCTCAAAGTCCCTACAATGGCCTACAAGGTCCTGCCCCACTGGTCCCTGTGACCTCACTGAGATGACATTTCCCCTCACTCACTCTACTCGAGGTTCAAGGGCCTCCATGCTGTCCCTCAAATTGCCAATCTCACTCCTACCCCAGAACCTGTCTGTTGACTGTCTCTCTGCTGGAATGAAGTTGCCCAGATATCTACGAGGCTGTCTCAGCAACTTCTAGTCTTCGATTACACATCTCCTCCCCAATTTGGCCTACTCTGACCACCTAATTTAAAATTGCAATGTGCCACCCCCTTCCTACCACCTGATTCCCCTACTTTTTCTTTTATCCATAATTTTTATCCCCTTCATAAATACTATAGATTCATTCTATTATATATAGTTTATATATAATAATATAGACTATAATTATAACTATAACATAGTTATATATGTGATACAGTTTTATATATTATTAATATGTAGTTTATCTATTTATTATGTTTATTATCTCTCCCAGCTACCATGTGAACTCCTGAGGGCAAGGACTTTTGTCTCCTTTGTTCATTGATGTATCTCAAGTACTTGTTGAAAAAAAGGCAGGCAGAGCAATTAGAAAGCTATTGTAATAATTTAAAAAACAGCTAATGAAGGTTCAGTTTGGTCCTATCCTACAAATATTTATTGAGAATACAAAGGTAAATAATCCAAAAGCCTTTCCCTTGAAGACCTTTCAGTGCACAGATAGGTAATTTCGCAATGTCAAAAGATAATGGAGCAGAACTAGGGCATCCTAGAGAGAACAGCATGAGCAAAGGGTGGGAGGCATGCAACCGCATTATGTATTCAGAGAACCGAAAGCTCGTCAATGTGACTAGATGTGATGGTCGATTTGATGAATCCTTGCCTAGGCTACAGTCTTCAATTATTCAATGACCACTAATCTGGTGTTGCTGTGAAGGTGTTTTATAGATGTGATTAAAGTCAGTTGACTTTAAGTAAAGGAGATGCTCCTTGATAATCTAGGTCAGACTGATTCAATCAGTTGAAAGGCCTTGAAAGCAGAGCTGAGGCTTTCCTAAAGAAGAAATTCCACCTGTGGACTGCAGCGTCAGCTGTGCCCAAGAGTTTAAGCCTTCCCTTCCAGATAGCTTGGCCTGTGAATTTAGACTTGCCTAGCTGGCCCCTACCATGATGAAAGCCAATCCTATGTAACCAATCTCTAGAATATATCTTCTACTGGTCCCGCTTTTCTGGTTGAACCCTGACTGATGCACTACAATAATAAAGTTTAAGGCAGAAGAGGGCAAAAAGTGAAGGATAAGAAACAGCAGAGCAGATAATAAAGGGTATTTGTTTTTAACATGCTAAGAGGTTTGAACTAGACCATATAATCCATAGGACAAGCACAGTGAAGGGCATGATCAGGGGTAAAGATAAATTATTCTGTATTTGATATAAAGGATGTACTGGGCCAAGGGGTAAGAGGAAGAGAGAGGCTGGAAGTTGGGAAATCAGGAAAGTTACAAGTGAGAGAAGTAAGAGGAGAACCAAGAAGACTGTCATGGAAGCCAAGGGAAAATGTTTTGAGGAGTGGTCCACCCTGATCTGGTGTATCGGAAGAGTCTGATAGGCATCCACTGGGTTGTGATAAAAAGGAGGTCACTGAGGCCCTCAAGAACAGCCACAATGGAGCAGAGGAGTGAGAAACCGATTGTGTTGGTTGAAGAGCGACTGGGAAGTGAGAGAGCAGAGCAAACAAAGGTAGATGACTCTTTCCGGAGTTTGGCTTAGAAGGGAGGAGGAAGAGGGGGCAGAAGAGAGAACAGGATACAGTGTCAAACGAAGATGAGTAGAATAGGAGAAGTTTGAGACTTTTCATGGACTGAGGGAAGTAGCCAACAGTACAGAAGGGGGAAAGACAGATGAAAACAGGGGACACATTCTCCTGAGCAAACTTCCAGAGAGGTGAGGTGGCCCAGGCTAAAGGACACAGATGAGGGTTTGCTCAAGGACAGTGGGAAGCCCTTCATCTTCTGAAAACTTGAGGAAAGGGGGAAGGATGGGAGTAAATAGTGATATATTTGAAGATAGAGGATAGGGGACCTCCAGGAATTCATGCCCAATGGCCCCAGGGTTTCTTTGTGAGGTTAGGAAACAAGGTTATCTGCTAAGAGGGAGAAGATGATGTGATATGGCTGAAGATGGAGGCTTGGGTTCAGTGGGGACTAGGTGGCCACCTGCCAGGACATTACAGAAAGGAATAGGGATAGGTGACAGTTATTCTAAATGATTTCTAAATTCCCTCACAATTTAATGTTTCTATAACATCCCTTTGCAAGAACATTGCCTGATGATTCCTCAGCACCCAAAACAATGCTTAGCATGTTGCAGGCTCTAAATAAATATTTGCTGAATGAATGAATGCATGAATGCATGAATGAAAAATGAGCTTCTCCCCAAAATAAGTACATGAAACTTTTTTCACCTGCTTTAATGAAGAATCATTTTAACATTTTTAAGAGATCACAGATGCTTCCCAGAAGCCTTAAAATTTAATATAATGACTCCAGTCTTCTCTCTTTACTGTAGGAGGATGTGGACAAGTCAACAGAGATAACTTAGGTTTCAAAGTGGGCATTTTTTCCTGGGTTATCTTAGAGCAAATTATCAGGAAAATGGCCAAATCTCCATTTTGTTTTATTATACAAGAAGTTTTACTGAACCAAGCAAGGGTTTATTCACTCTGATTTTCATTTAGATTCTAGCACTATAAGTGGAATGTAACTTTAACCTTCTCTAGTACAACCGGCTCTGTCTTCTTTTGTTGGTCTTTGTAACATTTATCACTGACTGAGGTGAAAAAAGGGATAAAAACAAGACTCCTAAAAAAAACCAAGCTTAACTTGATGTGTGGCATAATTGTATTATAAAAATATAATGCAGGCTGTGTCAGGTTGCTGCTCAAATGGGTCCCTGTTGAACTTCCCCATGTGTTACCTGGGTGGAAGACTTTGGTTTTTCCATGAGTGATTCCAGAAGAGCTGGCCTCCATTTTTATTGACCTTCTGCCTGGTGGGAGTGAGGAATGCCTGACCACGGGCAGGCGATGTGACCCTGGGCGGCTTGCCACACTTCGCCGTTGATGGATTTGCAAACGCTTTTCAGCCCCATGAATAGATAAACTTAAACCTGGAATAAGAAATAGCACCATGAGACTGAAAAAGTCAGTTCAGAATGGCTAAAACACTAAGCTATATTCTAGTATGAAATCCAGACAGCAGGAGCAACTGTGTTACAAATTCTTAAGGGACACTTCATTCAAAAGTGGACATCCTTAGTTACCGTAACAAGACTTATAATTATACAAGAGCCAATAAACTCGAATATGAAAACTCTTATCAAAATTCTTCCCCAAACCCTGGGAAACACACACATATTTGGCATGCTGCTGTCAGGGTCTACAGGGCTTAGGAATTGGTGCTAGGGTATCTGGAATTTCAATAAAAATCAAGGAATTTTCTCCGCAGGATTCACAGATAGACTAGAGTTGTCAATTGAACTCACATTTACACCTTTGAGAACCTTAGAATTACGTAATATTTAGAATTATTTTATTCAGGAAAATTTCAAACATAAAAAGCAAAAACAGTATAATGAGTGTGGTATACTCATCACTCAGCTTCAACAAATGCCAGACTTTTCCAATCTTGCTTCATCAATCCCACTCCCCTTGTTGTTGGTTTGCTTTTTAAGTGCTCAAGTAGTTTAAAGTGAATCCCAGACATCATGCCAATCTCATTAAAAGCAATACTGATTGAATTAACTTACATAAATTACATTAATATGGATTCTATTTACTGATGCATGCAAATGTATAAAAAATCTATGAGTTCGAAGGATCTCTCTGAAAAAAACACTCCTTGATCACCATTAGAGGCTGCTAAGATATCAATTTATTACTCAGAAAATTGATAAAGGGAAAGAAGCAGGCATTTATTCTGCCTTCCTTTTCTAACCATATTTCAAGGTAACCAGATAGTTGACAAAGGGGAGTTCTTCACTGCAGAAGAATTCCTGCTAATAAATACTGATGGAAAGAGAATTATAAAATCATTCTACAAGCCCCACTGAAATATTGACATGATTTTTCCAAAGAAGCACTGTGAGCACAGAGCTAGAATTCAAACTCATAGATGACTGAATCCAGCTCTGTTCTTTAAAAAGAGCCAGGAAAAGGTGTTAGCCTTATTTAATATCAACAAGACGTCAAGATTTGGTCAGGAATCATGTCATCTGATAGGGGAAAGCTAAGCTTCACCAAACCACAGAATTTTTGATTAAGAGGAGAATCTGTTGAAACTTGAATATAGAAATTTAAAGTTGGCAATTACATTACTGTTTAGCTAACCAATCTGGTGCCTTTTACAGCTGAGGAAAACTGAGACCTGGCAAGGTAAAACAGTTGGTTTATGGATTATCAGTACTTGGAGGATACAATGAGAAATCAACTAAAATCCCAGAAATGAGAGAAAAAACAAGACTGCTCAAAAGTAAACTGCAAAATCAGCAATCACAGGTCATGTCAAAGGCATGAAGAGTCACCTTAAATTTCTCCTGAGGGGAAAGAAAAAGAATATGACCTGAGCCAATTTTTAAATTCTAACAAATCATAAGGAAGGATGACTCAAATCAGAGTGGGGTTTGGTCAGCCAAGGAAGCATTAAAACAAACAAAAGAACAGCATACAGTGTCACAGAGACAAATATGGGCAGTGCCCATCCAAGCAATAGCTTCAAAATTCAAGAATTACAATTGCACAGCCAGATCGTCCTGACGTATATTACTCTCCTTTATCCACTTCACTGCCCTCATTCTGACAGTGCTCACCAGACAACCTACGGGTTAGGATATGGCTTCCAGTACAGGGAGAGAGTCTTCACACTAATGTCCCTGTCTACCTGGGAAACAGGTTCTCATTGTGAGCTAACAAATGGACATCCTGGGCTTTTACACATCTACTTCCTTATGAATTGTTTAGTATGAGTCTGCCCCCAAGATCCAGTTTCTAAACCCACAATGCTGTGACCCTAAGCCCCAGTCTCAGGAGATTCACCAGGTTAAGACTGCCATGCTGGGTGGTCCCCTGGGAGACAGCCTGGCTGGCTTCCCCTGGCAGTGCATGTCCTGTTGATGCCCAGGTACCTGGGCAAGTGCAAGCCTTCTACTCCCAGGGATCTCCCTCTATGGTAGGAAAGCCACAACAGCATCAACCTGGTTTCCTTCTTCTCTACCATGCTCCGTACCACGGTTGTATGTTCCACATTTCTACAGAGGTGCAAAGTGAACATCTGTAGACCCGTCAGGATTCCACAAGAATGCAGACAGGTTTGTAGGTGATGGATGAAGGGAATGAAAGAGATATTTTAAGTCACTATCAGAGGATACATTCAGTCTCGGTCTGCAAATATGAAATAGACTCCTCTTCTAAAAACATTTTTTTTTGTCCCTTTTGCAGAGGATTATTGGGCTGAAGGGAACAGGATTCTGACTCAGCGTGGCACTTCTAGCTTTTATATAACTCCCCTCAAGGAAGCACAAAATGACGTAAATGACAATAAAAATTACACCCTGGAAATAATTAGCACAGGCATTTGAAACTGTTGAATTCTACATTTAAAAAGTATAATAGTGTAGATCACAAGAAAAATGATAAAAATAAAAAATAATTCATGAATATTACCAGGAAAAGATGGATATGAGGAAAGTGGGTATGTTATATGGAAATTTGGGAGGAACCCTTAATGCCTGAGGAAATCCACCCCAGTCCTCCAGGAATTAAGAGTCCTCAGAAGTACAGATAAAGGACCTGGCCTATGAGAGCTTTCCTCATACAAGGGCTAAGTCCATGGGAGAGACGGGTTTGTAAACACAATAGCTATTACATAAGGGAGCAAATATACTCCAGATACTTGAAAACATTAACATTTATAGAAGATTCAGAAGTCTCATCTTTAGAAATGAGTTGTCAGCCAATAAATTGCATCATTCAATTTGTTCTTAATTATTTTAGAAAAAATTGTTGACACTGATTATCTATTAAATGCCAGGCACTGCATTAGATATTGATCATTATCCCATTAATGCCTCATCACAATCATAAAAGAATTGGTATTTATATCTTATAGGCATGAAACCTAAGGCTCAAGAAGGTACTTGTCCGAGGTCACACATCAAGTAATTAACTGAAATTTTAACCCTGCTCTTTTCCACTATGCCATGAGTCTGACGAATTCAATACCAATACGTACACTAATTGTTTTACGTCTGCAGTGGTTCTGAATAGTAACTTCACAGAGGTCTATCCAGGTAGGGATTAGAAGTTGCAGAATGCTGACACTTCTTTGACCAAAGCTCTTTTAGAATTGTCTTTTTCTCCCCTTTTCCATGTTTGGCTTATGTCACCATTTCGGCTAAAAATGTCCTCTTGGTTCTTGACCAGCAATCAAAGACCTCATCAGTAAAAGCAGATTGGAGCTGTACCTTCCCCTGGATGCCCTTCCAGTTCCTCTGGCTCATGCCAGTCTCTAAGCTTGCAATGAGCCCTTATCATGCAATGCCCTTGAACTCTTGTTCACCTGCCTTTACGTGGATGGCCTGTTTCTCAAACTAGTTCCAGAGTCCCTAAGGGCAAGAATCATATTATGTACTTTTATGATTCCTTCCTCAGCTCTGGACAAAGTACTTTGCATAGGGCAAGTATGAGATGACAATTTGTCTTCAGTTCCTTCTCCCCCTGCATTTTGCACCCTACTTGGTGCAAAGACACCTTGGGCATAGAAGGAGCATGGGCCAAGCACAAGTCAAGGAAGTGACACTGAGCACGACCTGTGCAACAAATTTTTAATTTAGTGCTTCCTGCTGCGTTATATCCCCACCATCTTCCTAGAACCCCTGAGGCCTGAAACTTCACTGCCTCCATCAGCTTCAGCAAAAAGCATCCTTTCCAACTCAGCTAAGAAGATGGAACTCAGGTGACGTAAGATTTCTAAACTTCCCTCCTTTCCATCTCGAATTATCTTTGCAAGAGTACCTTTTCTTCTTAAAACCTACCATCTACCATCTTGATAAAAGACCCAGAATCAGAACCTGGGGAAACACACACCTCTAGGGATGAGGAGAGGGAAGTAAAAGTAGTGGTTAAAATGTGGATACTGGAATCAGAGTTTCTAGGTTCAAATCTCGGCCACAGCATTTACTACCTATGTTACCTAGTGCAAGTTATCTAATGGGTTTTTTGTGCCTTAGTTTTTTCTCCTGTAAAATGGGGCTATTAACAGTGCATACCCACAGAGTTGTTGTGAAAATTAATCGAGTTTATACCTATAAGCTGTTTATGGTAGTGTCTGGCAAACAGAAGGTGCTCAGTACAAGGTAGCTGCTAACATGACCTTCTGCCATATCAATGACTTCCCCTCAATCTTCATCCTTACCCCTAGCATTTAATACCATTGTCCCTACTCATCTGCTTTTTCAACTCATGCTTTGGTTTCCCCAACACGTAAGCTTCTTGCTACCTCTCCTACCTTCCTAAACTCTCTTCCCTTTCCTCTTCTCGGAGGTAGGGGTATTAGTTTCCCAAGCCTGCTGTAACAAATCACAACTGTGGTGGATTCAACAACAAGAACTTATTATCTAACATTTCTGGAGGCCAAATGTATGAAATCAAGGTGTTGGCAGGGCTCCCCCATGGAAGCTTTGGGGGAGAATCTGTACCTTGTCTCCTTCAGCTTCTCATGGATGCTAGCATTCCTTGGTGTTTCTTGCCTGTGACCACATCACTTCAGTCTCCATCTCTGTGATCACATCACCTCTATATCTCATTTCCCTCTGCCTCTCTCTTATAAAGACACTTATGATGACATTTAGGGACCACCTGGATAATTGAGGATAATCTCCTCATCCTAAGGTCCTTAACTGAATCACATATGCAAAGACCCTTTTTCCAAACAAGGTAACTTCACAGGTTCCGGGGACTGGAATATGGACAGATATCTGGGAACCATTATCAGCCTACCACAGTGGGTTTTCCAAGGTTTCGACCCTGGCCTTTTCTTCTCTACATCCTGTGCACCCTTGGTGATCTTATACACTTCATGTCTCCAACTGTCAACTGTGTGGTCAGGTCCCCAAGTCATTTCTCCTGCTTTGCTCTGTCTCCTAGACTTCAAGCCCACCTTTCCTACTTGGTCTGAGTTTTCTCTGGAGAAATTCAATGAGTCCACAGAAACACAATAAATGTTTAATAGCCTGATATCAAAAACAAAAGCTCAGATTTTCTTTAAGGTTCTCATATAGTTTCTTTACTTCTCAAAAATTCTATCTAAAAAGTGAAAATTTTTCTCAATAACATGAAATTCTTAGGGGTTCTTTCTCTCTGGCCCATGTCCAATGTGCACTATTTCTGGCTGCACCGCACAGCTAGAAGTGCGCCCGTGTAAAAATGATTTGCTTTCATCGAAATGTCACTCCTGTGATTCAGAGGCGCTGTGTGCCATAGGAACATTTGTGGTTCTGTCAATGTTTTACAACTTGTGACGAGAGTGTCTATGTGTTGCATCACTCTCCTTGGCATTTCTTAGGTAAATTACTTTTCAAACCACTGAAAACCTATGTTTTGAAAGTCACCAACATGAGTGCAACATAACACTCCCCTATTTTTAAATAAGAAAAAGAAAATCTGTGGAAGAGGATATTTATTTCTAGTTTTCTCTTTAACTACAAAGTAGAAAACAAATCCAGTGACTCACCTTCCCAGAACGCTGGCAAGAAGGGAAGGTGAAAGCTATCTTGGCTACTCTCAAGATAGAATTAACTTTCCTAAACTTTCCGGAGCTTTTCTAATAGTCTCTCCTATTTGGCTCAAAGAACACTTCACAAAATGTTTATAAAATAGGCTGCTACCTCCCCATATCCTAGGGGGGAAAAAGCTCAAACACACAGGAATACAGGTAGAAAACAGAGGACATCATGTGTCATTTGTTTAAGCATGTTCCCGTTAGAGGGGACAGAGCGTGTGCCGTCATAGCGAGGTGAGCTCAGGCAGACTCAAGAAACAGATGCTGAGGCCCTGTGAGCACTAGAATGGGTGCACTCCAGGCAGTGGTCTGAGTTCTAGCCCATGTAGGACCCCCTAGAGACCTGGAGATAGAGTGGACTTAGTCTCAGAGGACCTGATGAGAGGATTTGCTACAGCCCAACCATCCTCCACCTCACCAGGCCCTTGTCCATGACATGGCTTCTTCCGTTTTGTCTTCTCATGTTGTACTAGGCTATTTGACAGATTAGCATCTGCATGTTACACAAATCTGGCGGCACCAACACATCAAATGGAGAACAACCTGCCAAGTGTTGTCATTTGTAATTTTGTGACAGTTGTATGTCTAAAGCCACGTTAACTGGGCATTCAAGCACTCTGAAAAGAAACCAAAATGCTAAGGGCTAGATATAATATTACCCAGATTTAACTTTGGGCTCAATATCTCTATGAATAATTTACAAAATCAGAAAGGATCAGAGCCTGTAAGAATGTTTAACCATCATTACTTGAATTCAAATAAAGGGCTGCAGTTAGATTACTGGTGTTTTCTCTCCTTCAAATCTACTTCTGAATTCTTTGTTTTTTCTTTTTCTAAATTGTTTATTTCAGAGTATCATGGGAATACAAATGTTTTGGCTACAGGTCTTTTTGTAACTTATATCTCTCCTGCTGCTGGAGCTGAGGTAGAGTCTCCTTTTCCCCCACTACTGAATTCTGCTAGAAGGACTTCATCTCAGGAAACCACAGCGGCAGAGTAGATTATTGGCCCTAATTCATGCCTTCTCTCTGCAATGTAACTTGTCAGTACTTCCCAGTAGAGAGGGAAGTGTATTCCCTGCTCTGCTTGTTTTAGACTTGGTCAACATGACTTCCTTAGGCCAAGGGGGTGTTGGTACATGTGACAAAAGTAGGATGTGTTTGTATGGTCTTGATTTAGTTTCTAGTGCCTCTGCTGTCATCATAAAAAGCACATGTCCCAAGTAGCATGGGTCCCAGAAGGAGATACACAAACAGACCCAAACCTGGTCTGCAACCTGGAGCCAGAAGCCTCACTTAAACCACTTAAGATCGGTCAAACACCAGCCACCTAAAGACCCCTGGACAAAAAAGACAAATGTTTCTGGGTGTGAACCAGTGAGATTTGAGGTTGTCGGTACACAACAGAGACTTGGTGAACATAGCCCCAGTAATTGCTTCATAAGGTGGAAATAAAATGGTACTGGTGCTTATAATGTGGTTAAAGTGGTGAGTTCACAAATAAAACACCTTCCTTCTTGCCTGAAATGTTTTCCTTCAGATGCCTAACCCAACACCTTCTAGAATCAGCTCATTCATCACCTTCTGAAGAAATCCCATTGCCCCCAAGTTCCTACTCTGCAAATCACCCCAATACCCTAAGCGCACATTTCCTTCCTGTACATTCTTAGTATCTGGAACATACCAATGTCAAAACTTATCCATCTGCATTGTATTATAATTGTCTACATTATCTGTCCCCCTAACTCAGGGCTGGGACTGTGTCTTATAACATTTTATGCCTATCACAATGCCTGGCTCATGGTAGCACTAATGTCAACACTTCTGGAAAGGAACAGAGGGAGGGAGGGGCAGGTACAGAACACAGCACAGTCTGCCTTCCTTATCTGCCTTCCTTGTCCGTGGACTCAACCAACACACCATGGGTCAAAAATATTGGACAAAAATTAAAATAAAAAATAACAATACAATGATAAAAAATATAAATTAAAAAACAACATAGTATAACAACTATTTACATAGCATTTACATTGTATTAGGTTTTATAAGTAATCCAGACATGATGTAAGGTATACATGAGGATGTGCATAGGTTATATGCAAATGCTATGCCATTTTACATAAGGGATTTGAGCACCAGCAATTTTCAGATTTTCACGGAGGAGTGTTCTGGAACCAGCTCTCCTGCAGGATACATAATGAAGATTGTATACTTTTCACATCCTCTCAAATTCCACACCTTTGTTATGTTGATTTTGTTTGGAGAGTATCTGTTTGGTCCCTGTGGGGTAGCTGAGCTTGGAAGGGGGTAGGAGTAAGGGGCAGTGGCAAGTCAAGAGAATCTTTTTTTTTTTTTTTATTTCAGCATAATATGAGGGTACAGATGTTTTGTGTGTTGCCCTTGCCCCCCCTCCCCCCCTCAGTCTAGGTTTCAAATATGTCCATCCTATTGCGTGGTGCACATCGCACTCTTTGTGTACACATATACCCGTCCCCTCCTCCCTCCTCTCCCCTCCCCCCTGCCCAATATCTAATAGATGTAATTCTTATATATGCACTTATGTGTTGATCCGTTAATACCAATTTGATGGTGAGTACATGTGGTGCTTATTTTTCCA
>CAUYSK010004686.1:0-48439 GCA_963575035.1 Avahi laniger | reverse complement strand
AGGGGGGCAAGGGCAACACACGTAACCTAAACATCTGTACCCTCATATTATGCTGAAATAAAAAAAAAAGAGCTTATTTAGGCTGCAGTCCTAAGGTTATAACTGGAACACACTCATTATCTATTGCCCCTCAGTAACATTACCTATATTTCTCATTTCCTTCCCCCACTTTGAAATGAAGATATGTAAGTATTTGAGTCTGATTGAGAGCTCTTTGATTCTACCTGTGCATATGGCAACAATGAAATTTGCATAGATTTTCTCTTATTAATCTGGTTTTATTGTGAGTTGATTTTTTGAGGATAGAGGGGAAGCTTTTCCTTCACCCCAACATATTGATGTCTTACTCTGGAATAGGATTATATAACTCAAATATGCTCCTCTCCCAATATTCTAATACTTCATGTGCTCCAATTTTCTCCATGTAATTGTAATATATTATTTGCTTAGAGTAAAATGTATATCTATTATTAATATAACTATGTAATTTGTATTCACATTTGAACCATATGATATACCATGATTATATTCCATTTTCTGTACTTTTTAATTGTCTTGATGTTAATAATTGCCTTATTTCCTCATTTCCCAGTTTTTGGTGTTCTAATGAATTCTAAAAATAACCACTAAAATTGTAAAATCTTCTTTAAGTACATTCAAACAGTTATGTTGTCAGTGCTTTCTTTCTCTCTCTCTTCCTTCTTTTTCTCTCCTTCTCGTCTTTCTTTCTTTCTTTCTTTCTTTCTTTCTTTCTTTCTTTCTTTCTTTCTTTTTCTTTTCTTTCTTCCTCTTTATCTTCTTTCTTTCTTTCCCCCCTCCCCTCTCTCTCTACTCTCGCCTCACTTTTTCCTCTTTTTCTGAACATGTATCTCTTGGATTCCTTCATACTCCTATAAGAGTCTCCAAATCCTTAGGCTCAAATGGTTTTAAAAAAAATGCTTATGTTTTGTGTAGCAGAATTCCTGTAAGTCTGCAACTAAAACCAAGATTCTCAATGCTTATAGATAAGTTAAGTTTATAACTGTATATTTGGTGTTTTGGTTTTTGCTCTTATGTTGCCTAAAGGGTTTTAAAGGGTTGGCGAGTGCCCGTCCACCTCCATTTCCATCTGCCCTAAGTGTTTAGTTGGTTGTAAGCCTTTTGGCTCTATGCTCCTTGGCCAAGAGCCCTGATGGACCCAGGGCAAGTAGCCACACCACTCCAGCCATGATGGGACAAAATAAAAGTTTGGCCATCAATACTGGCCCTGGAAAATTTCAGCCAGAAAGGGAAATATAAATTGTAATAAAATCCTAACCCCCCCCCACCAACTAAATAGATCTCCTCTTGCCCAAGGGGACTCCAGAAAAACCCTAAAACTGAGTTTCTGGCCATGAGGGCAAGGGAGGTCAAACATGCCTCATTATACTTCCTCCCTTTTAGAATTTAGCATTAATATTAAAATAGAAATCATAAGACTGGTACCCAAATACTCCTAATGTTTTAGCATCCCCCCTTATCTCTGGCCCAGATATTCACCTGGGAAGATAAGTCTGGTTAATACATCCTGAACAATCACCACTTAATCTTTTGGTGATCCTTATTATTAATAACGAAAGGCTGGAGACCATTAAACTGTAGATGGTAATCATCCAGGGATATGAACAGCTGGAACGGAAACTTGGTGAAAAACAAGTCTACCTCAGGCTGATGAGAGAAAAATTTTGCTCATCTAACCCAGGAACTGGCAGTGTTCATCTACAGTAGGAAATGGCTCCAGAAGATGGACCTTCATCCTCAGCCTCCCTCAAGAATGACAATCAAATAGAGGAAGGCTTTTGTCACTGGGATGGTCCCAGCAAAGCAGATGGAAAAGTTTTAATAGTGTTTTTTCATTCCCTTTTCTTTCTTTCAACAGTTTTTCTTTAGTATTCACTATCTAGAAGCACAGCTATCAAGGATACCAGAAGACCCAAATGCTACAAGTAGCCACATGCCCTCTGTCAGATGCCAGATGCTGGTGCTGACCAGAGCAGGTGATCTTCAGTTACCTTGAATTCACAAACATATCATTATAATACTAAAAATCATTCCCCCAAATGAGAATATCTACCATTTACTGTACATGCAGTATATGAAAAAGCATATGCATGAACTGCATCTGCTCATCTGAAACTCCGCCCTGTACTCGTTCACAAACCTCTCCTGTCCCATATCCAAGTCTTCAAAACTTCCACATCTTCCTCTGCTTGGGGAGAAGCTGCTTTTAGAGCATAAGCTCCTCCTGCACGCTTTGGCCAAAGAATTGAAAAACATAAATGCCTCACAAAATGGGTGTTTTTTTCCTTTGCAGCTGATATAAAGTAGGAAAGAACACAGGCTTTCGGTAACAATATCAGCCATCTTAATGGCTGTGAAATGGTATCTTGTTATGGTTTTAATTAGTAATTCCCTATTGATGAGTGATGTTGAGTATCTTCTCATGTGCTTCCTGCCATTTATCTGCCTTCTTTGGAGAAATATTTATTTAAGTCCTTTGCCCATTTTTTAATCAAGTTTTTTTGTTTTATTTTTTGAGATATTTTCAAAATTATATTTTAGGTATGTCTTTGCAATGTTTATGTAAATTACAATTTAAATATATATAAATAAATTTAAAATTTTAAATGGTTTTGCTGTTTTTTATTTTCCCCACCTCCTATGGTACAGTAGTTTCTATCTCTTCAAGGCAATGAGTTATAGGTTAATTATTAATATATTGTATCTACTCTTTGTATTGTCTATATAATCTATGATTCCCTTTAAATACTTTTGGTCTCTATTTCTTATATTGTCACTATTAATAATTTTGTAATCTGTAGTTTCCTGCTTATATTTAAGAGTGAGTCTCTACATACATTATTTGTAATCCATATACATAATTGGCCAATTGGTAGGCTTTATTTTGGGTGATCTTGCTAGTCTGTGCCATTGCAGGATACCTCCCCATACCAGAATTTTTCTGTCTTTTATATTTTTTAGGGAAAGTTTTCTAGAGAGGAATTTTCTTATTTGTTTCTGGGGAAGGAGCTGTGGGTTTGCAATAGAGTTATAAACCTCGCTGCATGTGTTCTTGGAGATGAAGCATCTCACTATTTGGAATTTGGATTTTCATTCTGTTCCTCTATTTTGATTACATCTCCTTGCTCTCAGCTATGTCTGATTTTCTAAGATTTTTTTTTTTTTTAATATAACTTCCTTCTTCTTCTGCCCAGGTGAATGAGAGACAAGATCTTCAGTGCACAGGATAGTGAGAGTATTTGAAATTCAAACTCTCTCTCTTTCTTTTTTTTAGTATGGAATTTTAGTTGAACCTCCAGCTTTAGCCCAATTTAGCATACACCAGTGGTTCCTACCATTGGCTGAATATTAGATGTTCCTTGAAGGTTTTAAGGTAAATAAGATCTAACAAATAAAAAGGAAAGAAAGAGAGAAAAAAGAAAGAAAAACCAAGATGATCATTTACTAGCCAGAGAGTCTGATTTAAGTGGCTGATGGAGGGAGATTACCCATTGTTGGTCTTTTTTGAAAACTCCCATATGACTATAAAGCCAGGATAGGGAACTGATGCCTTTCTTGCCCTCCCCTCCCCTAAGCCTTTCATATTCCCTATTTCATGTCATGTACCCCTGTCCACTTTGGTCATGGTGCTCTAGCCACATGGTTCTTTTTTTCTGTTTCTTTAAAACTTCAAGTGTAAGCTTTATTTTGAGGGGTGGGGGTCTTTGTCATTGTTTTCTTTTTTGCTTTGAATGTCATTATCAAGATTTCTGCATTCTGCTTCCTCACTTTCTTCAAGAACCTACTGAAATATCAGGATTTTTGCTGTTTGTTTTTTCTGACTATTTGATTTTACATAGCAACACTCAATTTCTTTTTTTCCCTGTCTCCTTTTCTGCTTTATTTTTCTTCATAGGGTGTCCCATAATTTTGAAATCCCACAGTTTGTATTTTATTTGTTTATTTTACCTTGCCTCTCCCAGTAAAGTAAATGCACTATGAGCCAAGATTTCTATTAGTTCTATTCCCAGTTTTTTCTCCAGATCCAGAAGGAAAGCTAGGTATAATTTTATGTTTAATAAAAACTCTTGCCTAAAGAAATAAGTGAATGAGCAAACAAATAATAACACTTCAAAATGCATAGGAAAAGTAGAGAAAAACATAAAAATAATATAAAACTTAAATTAGTTTTCTCAACATTTGATAGATTGAACAGACACTAAAATTTAGGGATACCGGTATTCTGAATAATATTAATACTAAATTATTTCATGTTTCCTAAGAGTAGAAATAACATAAAAGACTAAAATCTTTACATCTAATGTAAAAAAAGAACTAGAAAAAAATAACGAAAGTGAATAAAAACCTACAAATGCTTGGAAATTAAAAATAAAAACAAAACCAAACTCCCTTCTTAAACAATTCTTAGCCAATGTATAGTAAATAATGATGAAACATCTGATTTTAAACTCCTTAAGTAAAAGTATAAGCAAACAAACAAAAACTCTACATTACATCAGCAATAACAAATAATATCACAATTACCCAATATTACCTAGGGACTTTGCTTTGTAAATTCTGCCTGATGAAAAACTCACTTCCGTGTGTTTTGAAATTCTCTTGAATCATTGCTTACTGAACACAGAGATACAGTAAATTTTAAACAGCCAAGAAGTCTTGAAGTAAAATAAAATATATATAGGTAGAAATATGGTGGAAAAGTTAAAAAATACATGTATATATTCATACCTGTTCCTTTAAAATATTTATAAATCTTCACTCATGTATCCAAATGTGTTTTCTTATTACATCTCATATTTAGTATTTCAATAAAAAACATTTTCTCTAAGGCTAGTAACAAAACCACGTTAGTGTCTTGGCATAGACTTTTATTCTCTTTTCATGTTATGAATCTCCTTTTGTTGTAGAGAGAAGTACCCACCTGTGGTTATGAAGAGCCAGAACTCTCATTTTCAAACAGGTCAATGCTGTAAGTGATAATCTCATTATTGGAGTTGATGTATAAGGCAATAAACTCCTCCTGTTTCATAAATACTGAGCTGCAAAGCTGGGTGTTTACGACAGCAGGAGCATTTAGCACTGAATGGCATCTTCTACCGCTCTGGGGATACTGTGGCTGTGAATAGAGCAAGATTATTGTGTCAAAGATATGAAGATTTTAAAATTCTTATGACTTTTGTTTGCAGAATTTGAAGAAATTGGTTTTGAAGAAATAAAATTAGTAAGAAAGGAAGCATGTTATTGCGTACAGGATTATGTGATGTGTCTTTTATTTAGCTTACCAAAGGCAGGTCTTCTGCTCTGGGGAGAGTAGGTCACTCAAAAGCAATGCCATTGATTTAGTAATATTCTCTACTGCCTAGAAGATAGAAAATAAGAAGGAAGAAATAAATACGTAAATAATGTATACACCGAATAGATCAGACTGCTCATAAAAATATACATTGATACGTTTTGCTTTTAAAAGTGATAATGCTTATTAGAAGTAAATACAAAATATGAAAGAAAAAATTTAAAAATTGTCTATACCACCATCCAAAGACTCTTTTTCATTTCAAAATATTTTTTTAAATATTTTCAACATGTACATTTCTTAAGTCTTTAGGTTTTGAATTATTATTGCAATACATATTCATTTTAATTAAAAGAATCCTTAACTCCATGAGACAATGATTGTAAGACTCTTTCTTCTCTGAATTTCTCAATGTGGAAGAAAGTACTGTTAATACTATTGGCTGTGTTCTTTTACACATTTTTCTATGCACATATATAATCATATATATATGTATATGTATAAAAACTTCCATTTGTAAATTATGTGATATTTAAAATTTGTATAGTAATTATTGTTTACAAAAATTTAAATTGCCATTTTTTACTTATATTGATATGAACTGATGTGAGCATTTTCATGTTAGGATATAGCATTGATAGTTATCATTTTTAATGGCTGTACTAACATTATATTGAAAGAAAATGCCAAAATTTATTTATTTATTTGTTTTTGCAATGGGTTTAAAAATTTTCAAATTCTAATAGACTTAGAGGGGTACAAGTTGAATTCTGTATTGCATATATTGTATATA
The DNA here is from genome assembly GCA_963575035.1 of Avahi laniger. NCBI lineage: Eukaryota > Metazoa > Chordata > Mammalia > Primates > Indriidae > Avahi > Avahi laniger. Next base: position 42,314 of record CAUYSK010004686.1, on the reverse strand, counting down.
GTGGAGTCTGGACTTTTGGTATACACATTATCTGATTAGTGTACATCATACCCCATAGGTAACTTTTTTGTCCTTTCCAAAATTTGATTAATGTTTACTTATTTTTATAAATTTAGATTATTTGAATTTTTATGCACATAAGTTATATTGTAACAAACAACTTTTTGGTGTAAATTTACATTTTTATATTTGAAGTTATATTCCTAAGAAAATAGGTGGGATTCATGAAGGAAAGCTCTTGTGCTTTAGTGTAAAGTTGCTTTACAAGTGTGTTATACTATTTCTATGTGATCACAGTAATGTGTCAGAGTTACTGAAACTTAATCATTGAAAATTTATATATACAGAAATGACATAATGTCATTCACAATTTATGTGATGAATTGTGATGAATGAAATAGTCAAGGGAACTAGTTAGAAGTTAATTGAAAGAAATAAAGTACGAAATAATGCAAAAATCTGAAAAAATTTAGCAGCACAAGCAATTATTTATTTACTTATCTAATTGTTTATTTTCAACCAACTTGTTCTAAGAATTGTTCTAAGCACCCAGCTAGGTAGTTTAGACAAGCCCAAATGCTCCCTTCTGAATATATTTATGTGTGTACATGCATTAATATATATACATATATGAAGGATGTGAAAATTTAGGACATAATGGGGACAGCATGATGGTAAAGATGACTCTTCATTTCCTGACTTGGTGACTAAGTGGAAGATAATGTTATTTTTGTCCCCTTTTCTTTCCCTATTTCTGCAACGCTCCCCCCCTCCCTGCGTCATCCCTAGCACCGTCTCAATTGGGTGACTCTTACTCATCCTTCAGGAGTAGGACAGATGTCCGTTCATCCAGGAAATTCTCCGTGACCCAACCAGACTGAATACAATGCTGTTCCTTGGTGCTTTCTTATTTCTTAAACAAAAAGGAGGTATCTTTTATTTGCATACAAAATTTTCAGCACTAAATTCTTTTGTTGGTAATTGCAACTTCTATTGTTCATATATTTCTGAAGGAAAAGAGGAGTCGCAAACATAAGACTTGACCATCTCGACATTCGTAGGTTGCAATCATTTCCTGAAAAATATTTTTCCTTCAACTATCTCTTCTATGCCAAGATCCAGGGTAGGGTAGCATGTTTCCACACTGGATATACTTACTCTTTGTCTCCCTCTCTCTCTCAGCTAACAAGTTTCAGCTATTCTGCCCTTCCATCAGTTCATAAATAATGTGTGATAATGTGGTTCAATTTCTTTCATGTCATGCAAGGACATAAATGTTGTACGAGTCTCATCTTGTATTGATGTATGCACCATTTGCCACAAAAAAACACAAAAATTACTGCTGTTTCACTTCATTTAAAAGAATCATAACTCTTTAGGGTCTTTTAGAATGGATAGTCTTTTACTGAACAGACTCTAATGTATATTTTTGAAATTTAATATTATTATATTTATAAACTAAACTATATCTAAAAATGATGTATTTTTCTTGAAAAAAACTTTTTTTCATAGAAAGTGAAGTATTTATTTTTTATACCACTTAGTTGAGTCTACATAAAGTTTCATAGATATAGTAGTATACAGGCTTTTGTAAGAGCGCAATGATCATAAATGCTTCTCACACTACCATAATTTCTCTTTGGTAAAATTTTCTTTTTAAGTCATGGCAATGTTCTGAAGTTATTAGGAAAAAATTAAATTCAGAAAGTCTTACGAAAATGATTTAGTTTTGACAATAATATATGTACAGATAATGTATTTGCATTTTTGCCATTATCTTGTTTTGTCATTGAGACGATATCTTTTTTAAATCATTAATTCTAGATGTTAAAATATGTTAATTCTCAATCTCTTGGGAAATATAAAAATGGAATGCACAAATTCTTTTAAATAATGGCCTCCCTTTTTCTAGCTTCTATATTCTTCATTTTACCAATTTCATCTTTCTCCATAAATATTCCACAGGAATATCATTAACAATATTGTTTTCTTCTTTGGTTCTAGGTGAGTGTTTTTTATAGGAGCATTCAAACCTAGGCATATTGGAAAAATTTACAATATTTGCTTTGTAAAATTTTCTTAAAATATGTTCAGCACTTAGCTCAACCATATAAACTCTGTGAATTCCTTCCCCAAACTGCTTAGTTAATATTGACTTCTCACTACTGTTAATTTTTACCATATTTATAAATGTTTCTTATGCTTATAAAGGAAATTTAATACTTGATTATATGTTTTATGTTATTTTATAGTCATATTTTTTGGGTTTAAGATCCTTCAAAGTTGGAGCTGCCAACTTATTCCCGGGTATCATCTATAGCAGAGTTGTTTAAAATTTCTGTAAAGGGCCAGATAGTAAATGTCTCTGGGGGTCATATGGTTCTGTTGCAACCATTCTGCTCTTACATTGCATTGAAATCAACCACAGACAATATGTAAGTGAATGAGCATGGCCGCATCTCAATAACATTTTATTTAGGAAAGCAGGCAGTGTCCTGGATTTGGACAATAGACCATAGTTTGTAGGCCTCTGGTCTACAGCAAAGGTTAGTAACAACAATACCCACAGTGACTAACTGGTAGCATGAATGCAGTACACTAGGTACATTCCTTTGACAAATTCATTTGTTTTATATATTAAAGAGGTAAGACTTCTAAATGAAGAATATGTGCTTTCCTGATTTTCAAAAACAGATTTCTAGTTTGTTTCTTGATTTCTGAGAGAAAGAGTTGGGCATAAGAAATATTTTTATTACTTTGCTATAAAAATAAGAACAGCATCACAATCGACATTTTGATGTGGTATGGGTAGATAGCAGGGAGTAGTGAGGACTGTGGCAGTGTGAATAACGTCATGTGGGAGACAGGCACAGTGTTGTCGGCTATTCCAATTACTCAAATTAAGAAAAAGCTTACACTGAATTTTCCCAAATTTAAGTGTTTGCAAATAATTTTTAAAATTTTGCAGGCCGAGGAGGTATGACTTGTATAGAACATGTCTGCAGGCTAAAATCGAACCATCTATTTCTAACATTGGTTTGATAGCACACAGCATACAAATGGTATCTGAGGAATAAATGCCAGTTTACCAGGCTTTGCTCTGATATTGGGGATCATGTTATTTAGATGACTGAAAATATAAAGTACGTTAATTTAGAAAGTCTAGAGGTATCAAGTCTCTCATTTTCTCTTATAGACACAAAATGGGTCATCAGTTTATTATCAGCCAGAAAGATATGTCTAAAGAGGTTTCTTTGGTCAGAACATGTTATTTAATAAGGGTCACTAGAGGAGGTTTTATTTGGTAGCTACTTTACCTACTCATCCTTTAATTTATATATATCAGCTAGTTGAGCAGATAAGATCCAGTTGATAAACATTAAAGCTATTTATCAAAGAAGAATATGATAAACTATCTTCGTACCTAAACAACTGTGATGGATAATGAATGCTGGTTTAGTCATAGCATGATGTTGATACTCAAGTTTTGATCACAGTTCAGTAATTAAAGAGTATATAATCTAATCCCCAAAATGTCCCTTTTTTGAAAAAGGACTGGACAAGGGTTTTCTTGACCCATGCATTAGATGAGTGTTCTGTTGACCTAAGGCAAAGGAGAGAAGTACTCGTCTTAGATAATAGGAGGTCCTAAAGGTAGAGGAACATCTGTTCAAAGCTTAAGACTAAGCAGATACAGAAAACAAAATGTACAAAGTTAAGGCAAGAAAATGACCATATGAAGTATGTAGACAGATCAGTGAATAGTGGTAGATATTAAGATTGGATATAGAAAGTATAAAAAGGTCAAGGCATGCTTAAAACTTTGACTCAAGCAGTAAAAAGCAATCCATGTAACCAACATTTGTCCTCTGTAGTATTCTGAATTAAAAAAAAAAAGCGGTCAGGGTCATGTAACAGAGGAGCTATGAGTGAGGGTAAAATCCAAATGAGCCTAGTCTTTGCCTCAAGTAATAACACAGATCTATTATCAAATGGGGAAAGACATTGGCATAAAAATTAATGTTTTAAGGTAAAAATGATCTACTAGATGGCTGATGAAATTTGTGGCAGGGATTTGAGAATGGTTTCTTCATCAGTTCCCTCAGAATTGATCCTTAAAACATTAATGGAGAGAACTAAGCCATGCTTGAAATCAAGACACTAGTAGCCGAGTGTAATGAAGAACTCACCGTGAGGAGTTCCACATTGGGAAAAATCCTGGAAATTTCTAAGTACTTTAAAATATTTGTAAGCAAGAAAGCAACACTACTGTAATTGAGCAGTGACCAGATGCTAACGAGGCTGAGGAAGAGTTGAAATGATCATGGCTGTGTTTTAGCTTAAGTAGCTCTGGCAGCCAAGGTAGACAAGATACAGAGCTCTTTTACCTTCTGAATTTAGTCTAATTAAGAAAGATAAATTATGCTCTCATTTTTACCCCATAATATGGTGAAACTATTACTCAAGTTGATCCAAGTCAGATTTGGCATGGCTTTTAGATGGGTTCCTTGTTTCATATTCCTGGTAATAACATCATTAAATAAAATCTCAACTGTATTGCAGGTGGGATGTGTGGCTATTTCAGGTTGAAGTTGGACACAGCTATTAATAGTTTTAAAATCTTTGGATTGTCTAATAATTTGTGTAGAGTGAATACATAACACAATGAAATCCTCTGAGAGTCTTTTTATACGTTGCATTCTTACCCACAGGTTTTTACGTAGAACTCCTTTCCTGTCTTTCCTTTTTTCTTTTCTTTTCTCAGCACCTGTAGCTATGATCAAAACATGGCAGCATTGTAGCTCTCTCTTTTAAAAAATTTGTATACATTTAAGGGGTACAAGTGTAATTTTGTAACATATGTTGGGTAGTGGTGAAGTCTGTGATTTTAGTGTCTCTGTCACCTGAATAATATACATTGTAACCATTAAGCAATTTCCCAACACCCACCCACTTCCCATTCTCCCACTCTTCTGAGTCTCCATTGTCTATCATTCCACGCTCTACGTCCCTAAGTACACATTATTTACCACCCACTTACAAGTGAGAACATGTAGTATTTGACTGTTTCTGAGTTGTTTCACTTAAGGTAATGGCCTTCAGTTCCATTTATGTCAATGTGAAAGACATCACTAATCATTAGAGAAATGCAAATTAAAACCACAGTGAGATACCATCTTACAACAGTTAAAATGGCTATTATTAAAAAGTAAAAAAAGAAAAAATAGATGTTGTCAAGGATGTGGAGAAAGAGAATGCTAAACACTGTTGATGGGAATGTAAATTAGCACAACTTCTATGGAAAACTAAAAATAAAATTACCATTTGATCCAGCAATCTCACTACTGAGTATCTCCCCAAAAGAAAAGAAATCATTATATCAAAAAGATACCAGCCGGGCGCGGTGGCTCACACCTGTAATCCTAGCACTCTGGAAGGCCGAGGCTGGTGGATCATTTGAGCTCAGGAGTTCGAGACCAGCCTGAGCAAGAGCGAGACCTCGTCTCTACTAAAAAAAAAAAAAAATAGAAAAAATTATCTGGACAACTAAAAATGTATAGAAAAAATTAGCTAGGCATGGTGGTGCATGCCTGTAGTCCCAGCTACTCTGGAGACTGAGGCAGTAGGATCGATTGAGCCCAGGAGTTTGAGGTTGCTGTGAGCTAGGCTGACGCTACGGCACTCACTCTAGCCAGGGCAACAGAGTGAGACTCTGTCTAAAAAAAAAAGATACCTATACTCATATGTTTATCACAGCATAATTCATAATTGCAAATGTATAGAATTAACCTAAGAGTCCATCAACTGATGATTGGCTAAAGAAAATGTGAGATATATATATATATATATATATATGTTATACGTATACACACACACACACACACACACACACACAATGATTCCAATACTATTCAGCCATGAAAAAGAATGCAATTATGTCTTTTGCAGGATCGTCTCTTTGATCATATGCATTCATAAATACAGTTAATAATGAATGACAAAAATGGAATAAGAGTTTATTTTTGTAAATGCCTGCTAAAGGTAAATAATTGACAAATTCTACATGACTTAAGATAAGTTTGTCAAAGCTATACTTTGCAAGTACTCACATGATTCAAAACAAGAACCTCTAAAACACTGTAATAAGTCACTTAATATTTCCCATAACTTCCAATACACAGATTATTTGAGGTCAAATTAAGATATAAAATGTAAATGTTACATTGCAAAGGTAGCCTAAAATTTCCTTTTATATTGATTATATAAATTGTTATCTGAAAGCAGAAGTATGTGATTCAGTTATTCATAGAAAAAAGGATTTTTCCCTGATGAAGATTCTTTGCTTAATAATACTCAGGCTCCCGAAGCTTCTCTTAGGCCTGTTTGTGTGCTTCCTTGAAAAATCCAATTTCAACAAGACCTCTGCTAAGTCAGTTTATAAAAAATCTCCCACTTTTGTTATCTGATCAGGTTCCTCCGCCTCCACCGTTCCCCAAGTGCAGGTGATGTCTGATCACCCTGATATGCTTTCAGCAATAACACTGTGAGATTCGTTTAACCAAATCGTCACCCTGATTACCGTTGTTGTTTGCTTTCGGTAGTTTTCCATCCATTGATCCCACCACCCTGTTCTTTACTTATAAATTCCCACTTGCCCCTGCTTTATTTGAAGTTGAGCCCAATCTCTCTCCCAGACTGCAAAATCCCATTGCCTATTGCAATGGTACTGAATAAAGTGGGCCTCACTGTGCTTTAGCAAGTGTTATTGAATACCTGCAAGATTAACAAACAAAAGAAGCACATTGTAGATAATCTTGAAACTATAAAAATAAATAATCTATGGAAGATCTATATACAGTCAGAGCTTCTTTCTTCAGGTGCTGTGAATTGGTTTTGAATTATCCTAAGTTGTTACAAAAAAACTATTTCGTTTTTTGTTTCCCTCACCTATGTGGTGTAATCAGAATACAAATTACCAACCTTGGAAAGGAAGCCAATTTGTTGTGTATTCTAGGTATGGGGAAAAGATAGTGTATCATCAGTCACCCGCCTCCTTCTTCTTTTACCTCTTGTTCAGGTAGGAAATTTCTCAGGAAGGAGATTTTTATTCTCACAGGATACCTCTGACTTAGAAGGCATCAGTTTTGAAAACTTCATTATTTGCCTTGTTTACATGGGGAAAATTGTCAAGGTTGAACTCTGTCTCGAAACATCCTTTCAAAATCAAGATATTCCCTGAAGAAGCCTCAAGGAATAATAACCCACTTTTGACTCATCCAGCAGAGATAAACCTTTTCTTGATTGAGGCTTTTCCCGAAGTTGTTACATTAAAAGTGGGCTTTTAATTTAATGAGTAATTTCTCTTACAACTCAGTCAGAGCTGTACTATTTTACTTTAAAAAGCAATCTTATAAAGAGGGTTGCCAGATTTAGCACAAATACCAGATGCCCAGTCAAATTCGAATTATTATAGTTGCCTATGTTTATGATCATTGAGATAAAATAAAATATACTATAAACCACATTTCTACTAAATTATTAATGTGAAATAAATTCTGTCTCTAAATTATATACCTCTTTCTTTGATTATATTTTTCTAATTATTTGTCTAACAGTTCCTTATTTTTAAAAATTTGCTTATAAATCTTACACAGTTAAATTATATGTTCCATTGACATCCTAACACAGCTCCTGCAGTAGTCACATTCAATTTATTTCATTCTGTTGCCCATTGAGTATTTATCAATGAGAGAACATACTCCACATTAGCATTATGAAGCAGTGTACTGAAATGTCCTGGTATGACGTTAACAACTCTGAGAATTGCTCTATAAATTAGATTTATTGAAGCACATAATACCATTTTTTATGACATAGCTTATTTTTTAATTCAGTGGGATGATAGTATGTATCTTGATCAATGACCTTATTAAATAATGTCCACCGACAGAAAAGAACATTGTCATCAATTTTTATTCCCACCTTCTTTCATACTGCACATAATGATTCTACTGGATCTCATGCTGGAAGAAAAAATATTTAATAATATTCATGTAAATGAGTCTAATTCTTCAAGAAATGAAATACATTTCAAAGGTAGTCATGGCAGGGCCCATAATAATTATCCACTTCAAGTTAGAATTTTTGTGTTATTAAATGATATTGTGCCTTTTAAGAACAGCTTTGACACTTTATGTTTTCTTATCAATTATTTTTTTAACGTACCCAACAAATTCCTTTAAGCAATTAAGTAATAATACTGTTTGTTCTTCTTTCAAATCATATAGTCCTACTGCTAAAGAGATTTTGAAACTACAAACAAGAAAGAAATAAACCACAATGTATAGATTATTTTAAAAGTTGACAAGAATTTTTTTCTTTTGAATTGAGGTAAACTCAGGTATCTCTAATTGCATTTATTAAAGAGAGCAAATCCTTTAAGGCATTGGTTTGGGAAAATAATTTATGAATAAGACCTCAAAAGCACAGGAAACAAAGCAAAAATAAACAAATCAGAGCATATCAAACTACAAACCTCCTGCACAGCAAAGAAAACAATCAACAGAATATAAAGACAACCTACAAATTGGGAGAGAATATTTATAAACTATTCATCTGACAGGGGCTTAATATCTGTAAAATACAAGGAATTCATACAAGGATCATCTCAACATCAGAAGCAAACAAACAAACAAAACAAAACAAAAAACCCAAAACCAAATAATCAAATTTAGAAATGGGCAAATGATCTGAACATATATGATCTGAAGACATATAAATGGCCAATAAATATATGAAAAAATTGTATAACATCACTAATCAACAGAGAAATGCAAATCAAGACCACAATGAGGAATCATTTCACCTCAGGATGGCTATTTTCAAAAAGACAAAAAAATAAAAATATAAAAAATACTGTCAAGGATGTGAAGAAAAAGGGTAAGGGGGATGGGAGATAGGGAGAAATTTGTTAAAGGATTAAAAATTACAGTTAGGTTGGAGGAATAACTTCTAGTGTTCTATAGCAATATAGAACGACTATTGTTAACAATAACATACAGTTTCAAATAGCTAGAAGGAAGATATTAATTGTTTCCATCCCATAAATGTTTGAGATGGTAGATATGCTAATTACCCTGATCTGAACACTATACATTATATGTATCAAAATATCAGTATATACCCCATAAATATGTACATTTTTATATGTTAGTTGAAGTAAATAATAAGAATTTATAAAAGACAGTAAATGGGTTTTAATGCAAGAAAATTAAAAATTATTGAATGATAACAAAATCACAAAGATACTTTGATTGCTCAATTTAAATGATAAAATTACTGAAAAAAGAAAATAATTGTATGACAATAATGTCAATGTCAATAAAAAAGACATCAGATGCTCTTTGAGCAACATTATGCAAAATATGGGAAGAACAGCCAATATTAATATTAATAGAATTAATCATGTTTTGCTTCAGTTGTGAATAAACATGTCTGCACCTTTACACAAACATTCAACAAAATTTAAATTTTCTTCTCCAAAAACAATACAAATTTTCTCACTAACTCCTGACTCAATATGAGAGTTTCTAAAAATATTTGCTATTGTTTCTGAAGTCTCATCTTGATAAAATTTCATTCAAAATAGCCTTATAAGAAAGCCTTTTTTCAGAAGAAAAAATATTGCATTAATGAAATAAATAATTACTTCTGATTTTATTATTTGCATTTTTGGCCATGCCAAAAAAAGGTAAGTCATTTAGATCTTCAATAACATCTATAACAGTAAATGGAGATATTAGACTTTTTTATTTCAGTACATTTCTTCCTGGCAGTTGAAAACTTGCTTGCAATTTTGAAACTAGAAAATACTTCTGAAAGCAGTACATCTAAACAGATACTTAAGCTGGAACATTGCTAACATTATAGAGTACAGAAAGTTGTTATAACATTTTTGTGATTGTCTTATCTTTTTCATCTGAATTACTCTATCAGAAATTCTATTATTTTCTAGGATGTTAGCAAGATGGTGGAATAAGACATCTCTTGCACGTATATCCCCACTGCAACAATAGCTTTGCAATCATCCTTGGACAAAAGTGCTTTTGTGGTAATTTTGGGATTCAGGAAGGATGTTGTAAAAACCAATGGAGCTCAAGATCTAGCAAGGCCATTTTGAGAAGGCAGACTAGTGCCCAAGTGGCAGGCTCACCAACAGTGTTCTTCATATCCAAACCCAGAAATAGCCCCATCTTCCTGTTGACATAGCGGTAACTACATTTGGCCTTAGTCTTACTACCAGAACCATCCAGCAAGAAACCTGGGAAGAGTCATGCTCATTTTTGTTCCTGATGACAGGGCTGCTGATCTTGGTATCAATTGGGGACCCTGAAAAGGCCCTGTAACTTGGTTCCAGCCACTTTCAGCTGCAGTTTGAGAGCAGTCCTTCCCACACAAGATCCTGAAGGGAGACATTCCTGTTTGAGTCCTTGGGACAAGCTCACTGTTCTTGACTACACAGAGGATCTTAAAATGGTTCTTTAATAGTTTCAGCCCCTGTAAGATGTGGTCTGAGAGCAAATCTGCTTGTATGGTGGTATATCAGGAGACTCATTCATGCCTCAGACAGCAGGCCTGCAGAACTTGATCTTTGCTGTGGACCCTGAAGCAATCCTATGACTTGGTTCCAACTCCTCTAAGTAATGGTCCAGGCAAGTACTTTCTGCTCAGGAATCTGTCCACAGATCCACCTATTGATTCAGCAGAAGCCCTCACAGGGACCTGGAAGAAGCCACACCTGTCTGAATACCTGGTAACAGGCCCATTGTCTGAAGACCCTGAAGTCGACCCTCATTCCAGCACCAGCCCTACTGACCAAGGTTCTAGAGGCAGTCAAGTGCACGCAGGGACCACACAGGATTACTCCCACTTGAGCATCTGGTAACAGAATTGACAACCACAGACCCCACTGTGGACCCAGCAGCTACGTGATCTGACTCCAGCTCCACTAAATCACAATCCCACGAGCAATTCCATTATCATGGGGACAAAACAGGAGGAGGTCTTTGCCTGCTAACATCAGTATGTAAACATCGAAAGAGGTGTTTTATCCTACAAATGCACAGACATTAATGCAGGCCTACATAGACAACATAGAATTGTTTGAAATTAGCCAATAAGAGGAACAAAAAGAGATGAAGAATAAAAAAGGAGATGAAAACATTAGGGACCCATGGGACACCATGAAGCAAATGGTTATACAAATTATCAGAATCCTGGAGAAGAAAGAGAGAAAGGGGCAAAAAGGTTATTTAAAGAAATAATGGCTGAAACCTTCCCAGATCTGGGGAGAGATATGCACATCCACATTCATGAAGCTGAAAGAACCCAAGCATGGTAAACTCAAATAAGAATACCCCGAGACACATTATATTCAAATTATCAGAGCAAAGAGAGAATTTTGAAGACAGCAAGAGAAAAGAGACTCATCGCATGCAAGGGAACCCTTATTAGGCTATCAGCAGATTTTCAATAGAAACCTTACAAATTGGGATATATTCAAAGTGCTGAAAGAGAAAGCTGCCAACCAAGAATACTTATATCCAGCAAACCTGTCCTTCCAAAGTGCAGAAACACACAATCTACCAAGACCAAACCATGAAGAAACACAAATTCTGAACAGACCAGCAGTAAGGATAACGAATTAGTAATCAAAAACCCACTAACAAAGAAAAGCCCATGACTTTCAAGAGTAAATTCTACCAAGCATTTTTAAAAAAGTTAACACCAATCCTCAAACTTTCCAGAAAATTGAAATGAAGGAAACACTTCCAAACTCATTTTATGAGTCTCTCTTTATTCTCATACTAAAGCTAGAAGGAAGCACACTACAAGAAAAGAAAATTACATACCAATATCCCTGATAGACACAGATGCAAAAATCTTCAACAAAATACTAGCAACCTGAATCAACAGCACATTAGAAGGATCATACAACATGACCAAGTGAGATTTATCCCTGGGATACAAGAATGGGATGGTTCAACATATGCAGATGAGTAAATGTGATACACTACATTAACAGAATGAAGGACATATGATCATCTTCAGATACAGAAAAAACATTTGACAAAATTTGATATATTTTCATAATAAAAACTCTCAACAAATTAGACATAAATGAAATGTACTTCACCATAATAAAGCCTGTATATCAATCCTGTAGCTTGTCCTATAAGATAAGGAAGAATGAGAATGCTCACTCTCACATCTACTCAACACAGTACTGGAAGTCTTAGAGCAATTAGTCAAGAAAAAGAAATAAAATGTATCCAAACTGTAAAAAAGTTAAATTGTATCTACTTGCAGATGTCATGATTTCATGATTTTAGATATAGAGAATCCTAAGACTCTAACAAAAAACCTTTAGAACTGATAAGTTAATTCAGTATAGTTTCAGGAAACAAAATTAACATACAAAACTCAGTTACATTTCTGTACATTAACAACAACCTATCAGTTATCAAGAAAACAATGTCATTTACAATGGTCTCAAAAACAATACAATACTTAAGACTAAATTTAACCAAGAAGGTGAAAGATCTAACACTGAAAACTATAATATATTGATGAAAAAAATTAAAGAAGATATAAATAAATGGAAAGATATTTTATGTTCATGGCTTGGAGGATTTATATTGTTAAAATGTCCATACTACCCCAAACAATTAACAGATTTAGTGCAATCCCTATCAAAATTTCAATGGCATTTTTTTCACAGAAATAGGCAAAAAAGTCTAAAAGTCATATTAACCACCAAAGGTTCCAGATAGCTAAAGCAATCTTGAGAAAGAACAAAGCTGGAGGTATTGCACACTCTGGTTTCAAACTATATTACGAAGCTATAGTAATAAAAACTTTATGGTTCTGTCATAAAAATAGGCACATAGAACAACGAAACAGAATAGGAGCTCAAAAATAAACTCACTTATATATGGTTGACTAATCTTTGAAAAGGGTGCCAGGAATACATGATGGTGGAACAAGAGCCTCTTCAATAAATGGTGTTGGGAATACCAAATATCCACATGAGAAAGAATGAAATTAGACCCTTGTCTTATAACATTTATAAAAATTAACTTGAAATATATTAAAGATTTAAATATAAAATCTGAAACAGCGAAACTCATAAAAGAAAAGGTTGAGAAAAAGCATCTTAACATTGATCTTGGCAATGATTTTTTGGACATGACCCCAAAAGCACAGGCAACAAAAGCAGCAGTTGGGACTGAATCAAACTGCAAAGTTTCTGCACAGCAAAGGAAACAATCAACGAAATGAAAAGGCAAGCTATAGATTTTCAGATCATACATCTGATAATGGATTAATACCCAAAACATGTAAGAATCGATACAACTTAATAGCAAAAAAAAAAAAAAAAAAAAGGACAAAGCATCTGAGTAGACATTTTTTTTAAAAAAACATACAAATGGCTGACAGGTACATGAAAAGGTGCTCAATGTTACTGATCATCAGGGAAATGCAACTCAAAACCACCATAAGATATTACCTCACACCTGTTAAGATGGTTATTATATAAAAGAGAAGCAATAAGTGCTGGCTGGCAAGGGTATGGAGAAAAAGGAACCCTTATAAACCGTTGACAGAAATGTAAACGTATATAAACATTTAAAAAAAATTTAAGACTTACAAATACCACAGGATCCAGCAATCCCACTTCTGGGTAAATATCCAAAGACAATGAAATCAATATTTCAAATAGGTATTTGCATCTCCCAATGTGTTCATTGCAGCATTACTCACAATAGCCAAGATATGAAAACAACCTACATATTCATTGACGGGAAAAAATTTTGTTCTACACACACACACACACACACACACACACACACACACACGCACGCACACAGGAATATTATTCAACTATAAAAAAGAAGGAAATCCTGTCATTTCAGACAAAATGGATGAACCTGGAGGACATTATGCTAAGTGAAATAAGCCAGACATGGAAAGACGAATACTGCATAATCTCTGGACTTTTTCAAGAGGCAAGTAGAATAGTGTTGCCAGCAGCTGAGTGGTGGGGAAATCAGAAGATACTGGTTAAAGGGTGTCAGCTTTCAGTTATGATATAAATATGTTCTGGGGATCTAGTGCACAGCATGGTAACTATTAATAATAGTATTCTGCTTACTTGAAATTTGATAAGATAGCTGATATTAAGTGTCCTCACCGCACACATGTGTTCACACACGCACACACACAAAATGGTGAGTAACTACAGGTGGTGATAGATATTTTAATTAATTTGATTATGGCAATTATTACACAATGTATGCACATATTTTATCATCACATTGTATACCATGAGTATGCATGATTTTTTTCAATTATTTTACATAAAAGTGTTATTTTATCACTTTCTTTACTATTAGTTGAATAAATCAAATATCCCGCATGCTTAGTAATTAGTATATGCTGGCTTATATCTGACTTTCTACCATTTTTGATATTGAATGACAACTGCATATTGTACAAACTGCTACAAAAGGATTTTTTCTTTGTTTAATAAATATTCACTTGTCAAGGTAATTTGTCCCAAAATTTACACTGGTATTTTGGCATTTGGGGGTTGAAATATACACAAATTATTTTTAGAAAAGATAACAGCAATTGCCAGAAGAAATGAAGAAATCAAATTTGATCATCTCACAGTTTATGGGTAAATCTGTCACTCACAAGTCTGAACTCATAACTAACTATAAACGGGGTTGAACTGTTGAAAGATTAGGAACATGTGAATTAATAAATGGAATTTACATATGATATAAAAAGTGAATCTCCCATTTGCCTGCAAAGGAAAGCTGCACTTGGAAGGTACAGCTTTGTTGATTCTCTATAACGTTTTGGGAAGCCTTGGTGTCCAGGGACTGTGGATTTTCAAAAGCAAAGTCACTGGGGATTGACAGACTTGCATCTGTGATAGTGGGGTCTTGGGGGTAAGTCTGCTATCGATGGCTGACTTTTAGAAACATGGTCACTGGACCAAGTCACTGGTTGGCTGACTTTCGGAAGCCTGAGACTCACTGATTCACTAACGTTCCAAAGTACAGTTACTAGAGTGAGGCTGTCACTGCCTGGCTGATTTTCAGGGTAGGCTTACTGATCTGAGATTTTCTCTAAAGAGGGTTTGTTGTTGAGAACATGGGATTTTAGCCAAAGAACAGTCTTATCCTTTCTTGAATATGAAAAGGTAATATTAATGCATTTAATTCGCATACCTACATTTTAGTCTTCCCTCAGCCAAACTTGCAGGAGAGACCATAGGGACTTTCCAAATTTTTATTTGTGGTGGTATGATTTTCACCTAGTGTTGCCATCGTTTAAGTGATTTAAGTGCTAATTACTGTAGCCTAAAAATAACTCCGGCTGCTGATTATTTTTAAATGTTTTGAAAAATCTAAATTCAGAATATTTAAGACATTATGACAAAGTCAAAATAGCATGCGGGACAATATCATTAATTATATTAATAGGACATGTCCTGTATATAAAAAGGTCACACTGTAACCCCATGTAGAAAACAAGTCATTTCTCTAATTAGGTCATATATATATAAATACATATATATAATACATACACACATACACACACACATATATATATGGAGAGCATATCACAGTGGTATTCTGAATAGGAAAATATCCAAACATAGATTGACACCTACCTTATACTTTTCATCTTAATATCACAAGGTTAAAATTTTTTTAAATAACCTCTATTTTGGGAGATAAACACATAAACAAGAACAAAACTGATTCAGAAGACTGTTAGTCTCTTAGCAATTTTAAACTTTTTGATCATGGATAAGCATTAGAAAAAAATTAAAACAGGGAGGGACACTGGAATTTTGAAGCACAGATAAGTGAGATAATTTGCTTCAGAATCATACAGTTAATATTAGTTTTGAAGCTGAGTTTGGATTCCCAGTGGCTGTCATTCCAGGTCTCTTCATGCTATAGTTTAGTGAAACGGTAAACTCTATGGGATTAATTGTTAGGCAATCCTGGTTCAAGACTTTCTGTTAAATGAATATGGGCATAATTATTTAACCTCCTTGAGCCTCAATTTCCTGTCAGTGAAACAGAAATAATGATTTCTTTCTCATATTGTTTGATGTATTATATTAACTGAGATCAATCACATGATACTTGAAAGAGTGCTTGGCATATAATCTATGTTCATTAAACTTTAGTCATTATTATATCATTGTATCATATTCCACTATTTTATAAGATATCAGTACACAACAATGATATTAATGACTTTATGGCAGTTGAGTCTGGGCTTGTAACCATCTTTCCTTATACAGTAGTAGAGTATATTATACACATTTGCTTGAAAACCAAATGAATCTGAGAATAATTCTTTGATTATGTATTTTTATTTATTTAACTGACACATAGCAATTGTAAATATTTATGGGGTATGATTTAATTTTTTGATTCATATCTATGTTTTATAATGATCCAATCAGGGTAGTTAGTATATCCATCACTTTATGCATTTATCATTTCTTTGTGGGGAGATTATTTAAAAGCCTCTCTTCTAGCTATTTTGTGATATTCAATATTTTATTGTTAACCATAGCTACCCTATTGTGCAATAGAACACAAGAATTTATTCCTTCTATCTAATTGCAAGTTTGTACATATTGGCCAACCTCTCTTCATTCTCCCTCCTTTCCCTCCCCATTCTCTGATAACCAATGTTCTACTCTCTACTTCTATAATACCAACTTTTTTTTAAATATTCCATATATGAATGAGATTTTGTGGCACTTGTGTTTCTGTGTCTAGCTTATTTCACTTAACATGATGTCCTCTAGGTTTATTTGTTATTGCAAATGACAGGATTCTGTTCTTTTTTATGGCTGAATAGTATTCCATTGTGTATATGTACCACATTTTTTTCTTCATTCACCCATTGTTGAACACTTACATTGATTTTATATCTTGGTTATTGGGAATAGTTCTACAATAAACATGGAAGTGTAGATATTTCTTGGACACACTGATTTCATTTCCTTTGGATATATATCAGGTAATGTGATGACTAGATCTTATGGTAGTTCTATTCTTAATTTTTTGAAGAATTTACTTTGCTGTTTTCCATAATGGCTATACTAGTTTGCAATCCCATCAACAATGTGTAAGTGTTCCTTTCCCTGCACATCCTTGCCAATACTTGTTTTCTTTTTGTCTTTTTGGTAATAGCCATTCTAACTGGAGTAAGGTGGTATCTAATTGTGGTTTTTATTTGCATTTCCCTGATGATGAATGATGTTGAACATTTTTTTTTCATAGATCTGGTGGGAATTTGTATGTCTTCTGTTGAGAAATATCTATTATGGTCTTTTGCCTATTTTTAAACAGGTCATTTATTTATTTACTTCCTATTGAGTGAAGTTACTCATATATTCTGGGTATTAACACCTGCTCAGATTTAATATTTTCTTTCATTTTATAGTTTGTCTCTTCACTTTGTTAATAGTTTCCTTTGCCATGCAAAATCTGTTTAGCTTGATGTAATTCCATTTGTCTGTTTTTGTTGCCTCTGCTTTTGAGATTTCATTTAAAAAGTGATTATTTAGTCCAATATGTGAAGCATTTCCCCTGTTTTCTTCTAGTAGTTTCATAGTTTTGGGTTCTTTGCAATATATTAACCACACTGGCCAGTCGTCACAACCTTCACATCTCCATCATTGGACACAATGTAATTTTATTTCTAGAATGTGGGTTTGCAGGGGATATACTTCATCCATTCACACTGGAACTGATATTCTTTCTGTCTAGTGACCCTAACTTCTCATAAGGTCTTGGAGTTCTCAACTGTGTCCTCAGCATTTGACTTTCCAAAAAGGAGGGGAGAGAAATCATGGATAATCATGTATGTTGTGAAAGGCCAGTCCTGAGAGTGGCGTTTATTTTTGACAATGTTCCCATGCAGGGGAGGCAAAGAAATGGAGTCAACCTTTGAGCCCATGGGGGTATAGAAGTGGAGTCTGGAAAGCACAGCCAGCATAGACACTGCAGTGTGCTGATTTATATGAAAGAAATCTGAGGATATGAATAACCTGTTACAGAGTATTTGAGCCTCATAACATAGCTAATTTTTTATGAATTGTCATTCTGTATAACAGATGAATAAACTGAAGACGTAAGTGAATTACTCAAGGTTTCCCATCGAAACATGGGCATGACAAAATTCTTTTCAAGGAGCTATGAAACTAAATCTAAATTTCTTGATTGTATATCCATGCAGGTATTTTGACTAGATCCTTTGATTACTGTTTCATTAGAAAGGTACTTAAACTAATTAGGGTAACTAACTTGCCAGTCGTTGAAAATTCTTCTTATGTTTTTAATCATTTCAAAATTAAACTTTAGTTCTACATCATTATTTTTTGGAGAAAACAATACCAATCTCATTTTTCAGATCATTGTATTTTTCAGATCATTGTTAACTGCTTTTCTAGGGCTAAAGGGATTAATTTGCTTTTATTTTCTGAATAAAATTTTCCTTTGGTTAGCAAATTGTCCCATTTTTCTAAACCTCATTAGCTATGTGAATGATTGAAATGCATTACTTTTTTAAAGTTCTGTGCCTATTTAATTAAATAATATTTTTATTGAGGAATCTTCTGAAAATGGTTAATACTATGCCCTAAGCTTTACAAATTAATGAATTTTAGGCAAGTGTTTTATATATTTTTAAATTTCTCCAAGTTGTTAATTATGCAAAAATTAGATTATAAATAACACCAACATTTGATATATAGAAGCAATAATTTCCTAAATGGCAACACTGGATATTTTTGTATGGATTGTCTCAGTTATACTTTTAATGAACAAACTTAGAACTTTGTGAGCAAAAGCCTGTAGAAATTATTTTAACCTTTACATTTTCTTTCATTAACATTGGATAATTCTAGATTTACTTTTAGCTAATGTATATTTTCTGGATTTTTTTCAAGGCACTCAGGAAAAAGCTAATAACTCAATAAAAAATGAGACCAATTTCATTCCTGTTAGGTATCTTTCATGTTTCTGTTGAATAAGTGTTTATCATATGAGTGAATATAAATTTATACATTAGAATTAACATCCAGATACAGCATGGGCAAGTGGCAATCTATAGCCAAGGAACAGGGTGTGCGTAAGGGGGGGTCAGTGGATAAAAAATTACTAAGAGGAAACATCAGGGATAAGGGGATTCTGGCTAAACTGACCAAACAGGATAGTTGCTGAAGGTTGACCAAGATGTTCAGACATCACCATCACCTGGGGGATGATGGAAGATGAGGAAATTGATCATATACTAAGGGTGAAGGGGTTCTTGCTAGACTGACTTAGCAGAGTTCTTGCTAAAACTGGATTTATAAGGAAGTTCACAGATGAGCCTACCAGAAGGTTCAGGAGCCTGGCTTAATTTTGGTGAAGCAAAGAATCTTTGCTAAGATCTTATAATAAATTTTCAGTTTATACTGTGTTCTACTTGCATTTATCCAATCAGGCTAAGCTAGTTGTCCTTTCATGAGTGTCATCATCCTGATTTTCTGACTTATGATTAGGGGATGAGCTTTCAAAATAAATTATTTAAAATTTTTTGAAGAATTTTTCCAAGCAACTTCTGGGGTTCTATGCTTTCTTGCAGAGTTGGAAAGAGGAAAGATCTACAGAAATTAGGGAATGTAGAAATACTCCTCACCCTTTCTATTCTTTAAAAAAAAATCTATATATGTAGGTCATCAAAGTTAAAACAGCTGCTTATTGTTTAGAGAAAATTTTTCTTAGATTTAATTGAAATTTTGTTAAAAAAAAAAAGCAGAGTGTTTCAAGAGAGAAATCTTAGTTACCACCTTAAATTCTGGAAAAAGGTCATGTAAAGATGAAAACTACAGCATTTTCTGTATAGAATTTCCATTAGTAGTTGACAATCTCCTACATTTTACATGTTACAGGATCATCAAGGGATAATAAGGTTGCCAGATAAAATATAGGACACTTAATTACATTTGAATTTCCTATGAACAATGAACATTTTTTAAGTAGAAGTAGGTGCTGACAATTAGTTGCTGCTTATCTAAAATTCAAATGTAACTGGGTACCTTGTATTTACATTTGATAGTCTGGCAGCTTGGAAATGTATTGCTCTCTCTTTCTCAGTCCCACCTCCCAAATTTTGGAGAAAGAAACTGACATGTGCCCATTTGGGGCTTCAGGATCGGTGGCCAGGACAAAGAGTAACATTTTTTTTAGAGCAACAATAGCTGGTCTGCAGGTAGGTGGGGAAACAGATGGATGAGGGGCTAAGCAGACTTAGAGTTGGTCATACACAGAAGACAGCAAAATAGTCGTAATGATGTTCTGAGCTCTGGTTTCTAGCTTGTTGCTATGGCCCAATCTTATTCATCTCCTTGAGTTTTCTAAAATACCTTAGCATCCTTAAGTTAATTATTTGAGCTGTTTTAAGATGAATATCTGTAATTTGCCACTAAAAAATCCTAACTACCTGTTGCTCTATGAATTAGTATTAAACGTGTTTTGGGGACAGGATTTGTCTTAAGAGTTTTACAGAGCTTTGCCCTGAAAGAATATGTGAACACGTTGGTTTGCATTTTGAATGCTGTTACACTCAGAAGGGCATCTCTGAAAGGCAGTAGCGGCTGTATCCCACGAGGCGCTGCGTTTCTCAGACCTAAAGAATTGAATTTGCTTTGTAAAGCACAAGTGAATCTGTTAAAAACTATAGGCTGAGAGCTGACAATGGAGTGCCCTCCAGAACAAAGAGCTTCCCGGAAACAACAGCTTCCTGAATGGTTAAAAGCAAAGCTTTTGTTTAAACCACTGTAGACTACCTGTCTCCATTCACTATAACCTAATAAACATGGAGCTTACATATCTCTGTTTAACCCCTCTGTTTAAATGATAAACTTACCTTAGAATTTAGAAATTAACCTTTGAAAGACTTTGTAACCGTTTGCTCACGTAAATAGAATTAGTTAAAGAATCTGCAGAAGCCTTCTGTAAAAGCCTTTTGAAAATCTGTTAACCTGAGAGGAACTATCTATTGTTATGTAAATATGTTACCCCTGACAATTATTCACTATTTTCTATAAGTTACCATGTAAGACCTCATTCAGGGCTTTCTGAGATCCACGGAGAGTCAAAGCCCCTTGAGCTCCCGCTTTGCCTATAATCTTTATAAACTTATAAAACTATATCTTTGTCTCAGTGTATTCTTTTATTTTTTCCATTTTCCATTTTTCTCTATTATTTTCTTATCCCTTGCAACTCTACCAAAGGGACCTGGTTTTTTGTGGGAAACACTGACCACGTTCCCCGCAAAGATCTAGTTCATTTTGTTTTGAAAAATGAAAAGCAACTTATTTCACTTTCCCCAGTTATCATAGGCACATATTGCTACGGTCTGAATGTGTCCCCCAAAATTCATATGCTGATATGTAATCACCAATGTGGTAGTATTAAGAGATGGCACCTTTATAAAGTGATTGAGTCATGAGGGCAAAGTTCTCACGAGTGGTACTGGTGACCTTATTAAAGGGCTGGAGTGAACTAACAAGGCCCTTTGCTTTTTCGCCCCTTTCACTTTGTGAGAACATAGCATTCAGGATGCTACCCTGGAAGCAGAGACTGGGCCCTCAACAGACATCAAACCTACCAGCACCCTGATCTTGGACTTCCTCTCATCTAGTACTGTTAGAAATAAATTTATACTATTTATAAATTACCCAGTCTCAGGTGTTTCATTATAATAGCACAAATGGCCTAAGACACACAGTAAATGGCAAAAAACGGGCAGAAGATGATAAAGCTCTTTGGGTAAACTCTAAAATGGGTTGGTCAAGTAATCATTTTCCCCAAATCCTGAACAATCTTTAACTTTGTTCATAAATGGCAGATCCCTAACATTTCAGCCTTTGAAATCTCAATCATATTCTTATATTATAAAATAATATTAAGAAAAACATACCATAGCCCTAATTACACATCAAAAATAAGACACATTGTAAATATTTGAGGGAAAATGTGCCACAAAACTACTTCAGGGAACTGCTCTGACGCCTAATGCAGAGCTTCCTGGACATAACAGGAATAAATCATACAGTATGAGGTGTGATCAAAGGTTATCTGAAAAAAGATTCTATCCCCTTTGCCCTGAAACAAGTGACCAGATGAAAGTCAAAGTATCTATAAAAGGGGCAAAACTATTTTTTACAGCTTTATTGAGGTATAATTGACAAATAAAAATTGTATATATTTCGGGTATACAATGTGATGTCTTGATATGTGCATACATTGTGAAAACATTACCAGAATCAAACTAATTAACATATTCTTTATCTCACAAAGTTACCATTTTTTTTTTTTTGCATGTGTGGTGAGAACATTGAAGATCTATTCTTATAAGCATATTTCAAGTATACAATACAGTACTCTTAACTACTACAGCCACCATGGTATACATTAGATCTCCTCAACTTAACTCTTCCTGCATAATTGAAAGTTTTTATCCTTTGACAAATATCTCTCCATTTCTCTCACCCCCCACTCCCTGGAAAAACATCATTCTACTTTCTGCCTCTGTGAGTTCAACTTTTTTTAGATTGCACATATATTTGACATCATGCTTTTTTGTCTTTTGGATACAGGTTCTTGTTTTGTCACCCTGGAAGGAGTACAGTGGCTTAGTAGTAGTTCATGGGCTTATTTTCAAATTTTTATGTGTTTGCACAGTGTTCACGACTCCTTTTGTTATTGCTGTTAGGAGCACATAGGGCCAGGGAAAGGGACAAGATTCCAGAGACCTCCATCTGGAAGGTCTCAGCAGGAGGCAGGAAACCTGCCCACAAATATAATATATCACCAATACAGCCTACAAATAAGGAGCATTTGAGAAAATCTCCACACTAAAACTATTTATTACTAAGGAATAATCTATTTATTACTAAGGCCAATAATTTATTTATTACTAAGGCCATCTGAAAGTACAAATACTCACAAGCAAAACCAAGGGTCCTTACCTAACATCTAACATATGTTACAGTCAAACTCTTAAGAGAGAAACAAAGGTTTAATGTAAACAAAAGTCCAAAAAAGAAGTGCCAGTTTCTTCACATGAGACAGGATCAGCACAGGAACTCTGGCATTATATATTAAAAACAAACAAACGAAAAAATAGAGTGTCATGAAACCCCCAAAGGATCACACTAGCTCACTAGCAAGGAACTCCAACCAAAAGAATATTTTTGAAATGCCAGATAAATAATCAAAATATAAATTGCAAGTGAGCTCAATGAGATCCAAGAGTAAGTTGGAAACCAAAAAAAAAAAATCAGGACTTCAAGGAAAAATTCACTAAAGTGATAGATATTTTAAAAAATGGAACTTCTGGAAAACAAGGACTCATTTAGGGAATTATAAAATAAGTGTACAGTTTTAACAACAGACTGGACCAATCAGAAGAAAGAATTTCAGAGCTTGAAAACAAGGCTTTTGAATTAATCCAGTCACTGAGAAATAAAGAAAAAAAGAATACAAGATGATTCAAGAAATGTGGGATTATGCAAAATGCCCTGATATAAGAATTACAGATATACTTGAGGGGGGAGAAGAAAAAGCAAAAAGTATGTATATGAGGGCATAATGGAGGAAAATTTCCCTGATCTTGCTAGAGATTTAGACATTAACATAAAGGAAGGTCATCAAACTCCTGGAAGATTCATTGCAAATAGGACATTCTCAAGGCACATAGTCATCAGGATGGACAAAATCAAAGTGAAAGAGAAACTCATCAGACTAACAGCACACTTATGAGCAGAAAGCTTACAAGCCAGAAGGAATTGGAGTCTTTAGCATTCTTAAGCAGAATAATTGTCAGTCAAGAATTTCGTAGCCTGAAAAACGAAGTTTCATAAGTCAAAAAGAAATAAAGTCTTTCCCAGACAAGCAAATACTAAGGGGATTTGTCACCACTAGACCTGCTCTACAAGAAATGTTCAAAAGTGCTCTTAACATCAAATACAATGGTTGATACTCACCAATGTAAATATATCTGAAAGCAAAAACTCACAGCTATTACAAAATCAGTAATACAAGGGAGAATATGAAACAACTACGTAACAACATGATGACGGGAACAGTATCTCACATATCAACAGTAACATTAAAAGCAAATGGTCTAAATTCCCCATTTAAAATACGTAGATTGACAGAATCGATAAAAAAAAACCACAACCCCAATATCTGTTGTCTCAAAAAAAAATACCCATTTAATTTGGAAAGATTCTGTTAGACACAAGAGACAGGGGTAGATAAAAATATTCCATGAAAATAAAAAATAAAAGCAAGGAGAAATACCTATTTTTAGATCAGATAAAATAGACATTAAATCAGGAACAGTAGAAAAAAGATAAAATCATCATTAATAATGATAAGGGGATCAATTCAATGTGGAGATATAACAAAATTAAATATATATAAACCAGAGTTCCCAGATTCATCAAACAAATACTACTAGACCTAAGAAAAGAAATAAAGAGAAACACAATAATAATGGAGGATTTCATCACTGCACTGACAGAACTAGACAGATCACTCAGGCAGAAAAGCAAGAAAGAAACACTGAACTTAAACAAGAGTCTTGAATAAATAGATCTAATAGACATTTACAGAACATTCTATCCAAAAAACACAGAATATACATTCTTCTCATAAGCACATGAGAAATTTTCCAAGATTGATCATATATGAGGCTACAAGAAAAATATCAGCAAATTTTTAGAAAGACTGAAATCCTACCATGTATCCTCTCAGACCACAGTGGAATAAAACTAGATGTCAATTCCAAAGCAAACTCCCAAAATTACATAAATACATGAAAATTAAACAATCTGCTGCTGAATGATCATTGGGTCAATGATGAAATCAAGATGGAAATTAAAAAAAAAATGAATTGAATGACAATGGCAACGCAAGATACCAAAATCTCTGGAATACGGAAAAAGTAGTGATAAAAGGGAAGTTCATAACAATCAATGCCTACATTAAAATGACAGAAAGATCACTAATTGACAAGAAAATGTCACACCTCAATGAACTAGGAAAACCAGAACAAACTAAACACAAAGCTAGCAGAAGACAAGGAATAACAAAGATCAGAACAGAATTATATAAAATTAAATAAAATTGAAACCAAAGGAAAAAAAATACAAAGGGTCAGATTAAATGAAAACTTGGTTCTTTGAAAAGATAAACAAAAATGATAGAACACTAGCTAGATTAACCAACAGAAGAGGAGAAAGGATTCTAGTAAGTCTAAATAGAAATGAAAAAGGAGATAATACAACTGATACTACAAGGATACAAAAGATTGTCGGAGATTACCATGCACACTACTATGCATAGAAACTGGAAAATACAGAGGAAATGGATAAAGTTTTGCAGCACACAACCTCCAAAGCTTGAATTAGGAAGAAACAGAAATACTGAACAGACCAATAATGAGAAGTAACTTTGAAACAATAATAAAAAAAATCTCCCAACAACAACAACAATAAAAAAACAATAAAATCCCAGAACCAAATGACTTCATAGCTAAATTCTATCGTATCTACAAAGAAGAACTGGTACTTGTCATCATACTGATACTGTTCCATAACATCAAGAAGGAGGAAATCCTTCTAAATTCATTTTATGAAGCCAGTATCACCTAGATACCAAAGTCAGGAAAGGAAAGCAAAAAGACAAAAGCACAGACCAATATCTCTCATGAACATAGATGCAATAATCCTCAAGAAACTACTAGCAAACTGGATCCAGCAACACGTCAGAAAAATAAGTCACCGTAATCACTTGAGTTTCATCCAAGGATGTAAGGATGGTTTAATATACACCAGTCAATAAATGTGATTCACCACATAAACAGAATTAAAAACAAAAACCATATGATCATCTCAGTAGATGCAGAAAAATCATTCAATAAAATCCAGCATGCTTTCATGGTAAAACCTTCAACAAACTAGACATAGAAGGAACATACCTGAAAATTATAAAATCATATATGATAAAACCCACATCCAACATCATAGTGAATAGGGTAAAGTTGAAAGCATTTCCCCTAAGAACTGGAACAAAACAAGGAAGCCCACTTTCACCACTTCTATTCGACATAATACTGGAAATCCCAGACAGAACAATGAGGCAAGAGAAAAAAAATAAAACACATGCAAATTGGAAAAGAGGAGGTCAAACTATCCCTCTTTGCTGATGATATAATCTTATACCTGGAAAAACCTTAAAGACTCCTCCAGAAAACTCCCAGAATCGATAAATAAATTCAGAAAACTCTCAAGTTACAAAATTAATGTACACAAATCAGTAGCATTCCTATACATTATTAATAATAATAGCCAAGATAAATCAAACTGAAAACTCAATACTATTTACAATAGGCGCAAAAAACACCTAGGACTATGCTTAACAAAGGAGGTGAAAGATCTCTATAAGGAGGACTACAAAACACTGATGAAAGAAATCATGACACATACACACAAAAATGGAAAAACTGAAGGCCGTTATAGTAAGTGAAGTATCTCAGGAATGAAAAAACAAATATTTCATGTTCTTACTTATAAGTGGGAGCTACATAAGAGTTATACATGCTCATACAAAGAGGATTATGGACTTTGGAGATTCAGAAGGGGGAAGGATGAGAGTGGAGAGTGGAGTGAGGGATCAAAAATTACCTATTGGGTACAACACACACCATTTGGGGGATGGATACACTAAAAGCCCTGACTTCACCACTGTACAATTCATCCATGTAACCAAAAAAACACTGGTACTTCCTCAATCTATCAAAATAAATAACATGAAATTATTCTTAGCTCATAGGAAATTCTAAAAGAGACACAGAGCCAGATTTGGCCCATGGGCTGTAGTTTGATGATACCTAGACTCAATCATTCACAATAAATGGAAATGCTTCTCTTTAGCATTATTTCATAGTTGGTCAAAGAGGCTGAATGATATAATAAAAGTCTCTATGCCTTATTATATATGTTATTATTGTATTCTTTAAAAAGTTTCAAATCCAATTTGCCTTTTGAATGGATACAAATACAAGAGCATTAATTAATGAAATCAGTTTTTATCACAAATTATAGAAATTAAAGCCAAATCTATGTTTTTCTTAGCAGAATAAAAATGATTTGATCGTGTATATCCAAATTAATAAGTTCTTCATTAATTTGTGAAAGTGATGGAAAATATCAAAGCTTAATAATTATAAATTTATTGAATTTTTAAAGTCCTTTCCAAAAGAATTTCCTAATAAGTGAAGAAGATAAACAAAAAAACCCTGCCTATGGTGCTTTTGTACAAGGTAAGTTGATAAGTATTTTTCACCTTATTTCAACACCCACCTTCCTGATTAATTGCCTAAGAGGATATTACCGGTGAATGAAAATCAGGTGAATATCCATGAATTCAAATGAGAGACTGTAATTTCCAAAAGTAAGTGTGTAAGCTTTAAAGGGGTAGCTAGATTTCATTTGGAATGCAGTTAGAGGCATATATCAGTGAAATCTGGGTTATACTGTTAGTGTTTACTACTTTGCACCTCAATCCTATCAGGCTAGTGGAAATCAGGAGATGATAGAAATATGCAGGGCATATTAAGGCTTGGCCAATGGGAATTATATGGTTCTCAAACCATGACTTAGCCTCGTTCATTTGCTGGGTGCAGGTTTTAATGGTCAATTCAAGGTTTTAATTCCACTAGGGTCAATCCTACCTGCAGCTCAAGAATAGTAGACACAAAAGGACTGAGCTCATTTGTTTTCTGCCGTAGAGGATGCAGAGGATGCTTCTTTCAGCCTCCAAGTGTATAGGGTCCTCACACAGTTCATTCGACATTGAATAAACATGACTATAAGTGATAACAATAAAATTCATGTTTTTCCTCTTCTTTGAATAGCAAAGATGAATTTAAAGGGGGCTATTTTAATTCTTTCCATACCCTGAATGGGGGATTCCACTTATTCCCTAATGGAGGGCAAACGGTGAAAAGATGGAAGTGCTGAGAAGGATTCAAGGATGCTCCTCTCTAGACAATCTCAGTCATTTGGGTTTGCATATTTCTTAAGACTGCCATGGATAATTCTATGCTAGGTACACTGTGAACATTCACTTATTATGTTTAAGATAACTTAAATGCTGTATTTCAAATTTTGGGGAAACCAGGATAACAAGGATTACTATGCAAGTGCAATAAACAGATCTCAGACTTATGATTCAAACCATCTGTTCATTACAGCAGAAAAGGGCTTCAGTATGAACTCCATGAGGGCAGCAACCCAATCCTGATAATTCTCTTATCCCCAGTGACATTCTGTGACACAAAGGAGATACTCAATAAATATTTTCGGAATAAATAATAAATTATTGAATTCATAGTATAAAAAATTATAATAAATTATTTTAAAAATCCTATACCACAATAGAAAACAACAGAAGCAAAATACATTACCAAGTGATTAATAAAAGACATATAAATGGTAAATAAATTTAAAAAATGAGCCAATATGCCATTGTGGTTTGCCCATTGGATCGGTATTTTTATAGCACTGACAATTACCAGTGTTTGTGAGAGTGTAAGAAAAGTGACAGTCTTTGGGCAGTTTTGGGAGTATAAATTGTTAAAGCCATTCTGGAGGGCAGTTTTACCAATGCATCAAAATGAAAATGAAAACTAAAAACTATTACTTCATTAAGCAACATGCATGGATCTTGAAAACATGAGAGGAAAAAAGGCAAACAGAAAAGAATACATACTGTATGATTCCACACAAAGTTCAAAATAGGAGAAACCAAGTTTGTCTAAGGTGTTAAGAGTCAAGATGGAAGTTACATTGAGGAGGGGAGATTAACAATTGAAAGCAGGTATGAGAGGGGCCTCTGAGGTGCTAGTAATATTCTATTTCTTGATCTAAATAAAGGTATATGGTGTGTTCAATTTGTGAAAGTTTATCAATGTATATATTCATGATTTTTGTACTTTTCTATATACTTGTATATGTTATACCTCAATTGAAAGTTTATTTTAAAAATGCTCATAAATATTTCTGCCCAACTGGTCAAGCCACAGTATGTGTAGAATTAGTCTTGTAGTCACTAAAATATATGGTTTCTAATAAACTAACAATAAGCAAAGGAAAAGTTGAATACTTGTGCATGCATATATACGTATACAGGCATATGCAATATTTTCTGAATAGAAGATTTCCACTTAATGACAGTCCCTTTGGCCTTCAGCTATATCTGACCCACATCAGCTGTTATCAAAACAGATTGAAGTGATGTGTCTCAATGTGACAAAAGATGGTTGAGGTCATCATTTTACAAAAGCCCTTAAGTAATTGGCCACCAGAACTGCCACAATGCATTACTGAAATTGTAAGGCATCTTCGCAAGCCAGAGTCACGTGTATTAGGGCACACAGAAATGAAGTTCCTCTGGTCATAAACATCCTTTGCACATACAGAAATGTACTGCTCTGCCCTGATTATTGGCTTTAAATGAAAATAAAGAGACTGGAAACAAATGCACCATTTTGGACACTGTGCAAACATCTGGACTGGGAGTCCAACAATCTGCCACCTAGGCCAGAGGCAAAGAATAAAATTAAGAATCAAATAACCTCTACTTACATGAAACATTTTTCCAATTTAGTGGGATGTCTGGAGTTTTGTTAACTGTATGGGTCTTAAACTTCTTGTATTTAAAGTTTCCCCTTTCAGAAGAAGATCCAAAGACTCTTTCATCACAACTATAAATACAAACTAGGTCAGTGCTGGCATATATTGATTTTTTTTTCTAAAATTGTGACAATTTTCCATTTAAGAGGCATTTTCTTTTCATTATATTATGGGAACATGGTATTTATGAGCCTTTTATTTTCTGTATTAGTAGTAAATTAGCTCTGGCATGAATATTAAGTAAAAAGTAAGTCCTCTTAATTATGACAGAGTTACAGGATTTAGCTAATAACATATTAAAAGTGTCCTTTTACAATTCTGTTAAAGACAGAAATAAGTGTGATTAGTTTCATGATGATACCATAAAAAGCCTTTGCCTGCCTATCTACCTATCTTTCTACATTTCTTCTTTTCCCATTAGTTTATTCTAAAAACTATTTTGATCTGATTATTCCTAAAGTCATTTATAAGCCAGAAGCTACTTATATATGGTCTCACCAATAAAGTTCCTTCCTGTATTTTGACACTGAAAGGACAAACTCATCTCTGTTTTCATCTTTACTTTTTTTGATTTCCATAATTACAACCTTATACCAATTTTGATTAGAATAAGAAATGTAATTTTAATAAGACACTTGTATTTGATATTAGCTAAGTTTGGATATGACTAAAATTTTATTTACCCTTTCCCCCTTATACTCTTTCAATTGCTATTTGGATAATGTTTTTCACAAGTGAAAAACTATATGGTATAAATATACTTTTAGTGAAGACTTCTCTAGCGATGAAATGAAACATCATTGAAGTCAAAGCTTTTCTCAAATAAAACAGGATGACCATTGAGTTAATGAAGCTTCAAAAATTGGGAACCTTCAAGTAGGAGGTGGATGTTAGTGGCAATTTTATGTAGTAGCACAAGAACTCAGGTTTTGTTTATGAGGTTAACCTGGCTTTAAATTCAAGAGCAATCATTTGAGTGACCTGGGCAAATTAATGGTTTCCAAATTGGCAAGGCTAACACAGAACTCTTGTTTCCCCACTGCCAATCTGCTCCTCCTCTGGTCTTCACATGTCATTTAGAGGCGGCACCGCCACATGCCCAGCAATCAAGCCAACAATCTAGGAGTCACCCTTGATTTTCTTCTATCCTTCACCACACATTCCATCATTAATATCCTTAAATATATTTTCCTGTCTCTCTTTCCCTCTCTACTTTTACCATTCACATTCAAACCACCATCACATAGTGCTTGAATTGTTACAAGAACTTCCTAACTTCCCCCCATACAATTTATTCAACACACAGCATTCAGAGTGTTCTTTTAAAATTTAATATTAAACCATTTATTCCCCTGCTTATAACTCTCTAATGATTCCCCATCATAAGTCAAATATTTAAATCCATCCACCAGGCTTATAAAGCTCTATATGATCTCACCCTACTTATATCTTCAGTTTCTTTCTATAACATTCTCTTCCTTTACCATTATGATCTACTGTCCACTTCAGTTCTATCTTTAATGATTTTTTCTTTTTGTCCTTAGGATTTCAGCTTAAATGTCACTTTTTCCTTGACCACTCTGAAGGAGACACCAAGTTACTCAAAATCATATAATTCTATACTATCTATTTACATTTTATTCACTTCTATACTATCTATACCTGCCACATAAAATGCGTTTCTTAAATATTTGTAAAATGAATGAATAAACTTAAGAAAAGCAACTTGGTTATTGTAAAATGCAGATAATTTTACCTCCCTTTCGGGGTTGGACTAGAAGTTAAATGGGGAAAGATAAGTAGAGTTTTTAGCACAGTGCGGGGGCAAATGGAGACTTCATAAATGATAGCTATTGGTGTTGTTTTTGTATAGGGACTATAATAAGAACTTACTAAGGGCTTCTCCTTGAACAATAATATCTTTTCTAAAGT
Source organism: Avahi laniger (assembly GCA_963575035.1). Lineage (NCBI taxonomy): Eukaryota > Metazoa > Chordata > Mammalia > Primates > Indriidae > Avahi > Avahi laniger. Next base: position 10,519 of record CAUYSK010004686.1, on the reverse strand, counting down.
ACATTATTAAGATCTTCACTTCTCAATGGAAATTACTAAAACATAGTACTTTTATATAAATGGCCAGTGAATGAATTACTAAATGAATTGACTTTCAGCATTTTAAGCTAACCAGAGCCACCCTATTGCTGATGTATGTAAAAGGTTTTTATTCCTTCTTTGTTTACCGTCCCGAGATTCTAAACACTGCCAGATTTGACTTTCGTATGTATCAGAAGGAACCTGAAAAATAGAAACTAGGAGGATTTAAGAAAATGAAGAGGCAGGTTGGAAGTCAAAGAAATCTAGGAACACTTAGTCTCTACCACTTGCTGATGAGCTTCAGACAATGACTTACACACACCGAGACTCTAATTCCTCATGCCACTACTTCCTAGACTTTTTAGGAAGGATGAATAAGATACTGAATATTATTCACCTAGCACAGTGGTTTAGCATGTAGTGATGTTCAATTAATAGTACTTTTTCTCCATATGTGTCACTGAGAAATAGCCCTGGGAGCATCATATGGGCTTCTGTAACTGAGTTGATATATCAACTTGGACTGATTTCATTGTTGTTTAGGCTTTCTTTTCTTTCTTTACCCTTCTCTCAGAGGTGTCAGTGTGGTCATACTGTCTACTAGTTTTTTTCTCATATGTTCATTTTTAATGGTGCTGTTAACTATAGTTTTTGTAAGTGGTAGCACTTAATTTGAAACACAAAACCAAAATGAATAATAACATAAGCAATGATGACTTATAAGGGTGAGGTAATCATTTATATAAAAAAAAAAAAAGTCTTGGTGGCATTTTGGTTTCCTGAATAAAAAATGCAGTTATTTTCATAAACTGGCAACAAAAACTGAAACACAGAATATGGCCCCAAATCTTGAGGAATTTGTACTTGAATTATTGCTGAGGTCCATTAAACTCACTCTAAAAACCTTAGTATATTTCTGCTTCAGAGTGTTGTCCATGCACAGCTATATAACCGCACCGTTACAATGCCTAAAGAGCAAATTGCTGGACTCAGCTGCAGCAAGGGTCTTTGCACAGAGAGTTTTCCGAGTTCCCAATAGCATTTCTCCTAAGTGAGGTAAATGCACTCTTTGCATTGTTTTCTTCCCAGGTGATTCAAGCTGCTAGGACTCAAATACTGGAAAACAGAGGAAGGAAAGAAAACTGTGTCATTTTCCTAAGCTTTCGTCAAAATGTGTTCACCAGAAACAGGTAAAATAATAGTACGAACAATAATTTGAAAAAGCACTCAGTTTTCCCAGCTACTCCTATTCAGCATCTGGTTCCATTATCTTTCCTGTTTTCAATTTGAAGCATTTTTATGCTTCAGATATTCTTTAGCATATCATCACTCAGATCTAATGCATAAGACACAGGAATTTATATTGAAAATAATGTGCACAACAATACTTATTTCCTAAGGAGAATCTACGGAAGCAGTTGCAGTTTGTAATGTAGCATCAATCGTCTTTCTAGGCAGGGACCTAATATTCTTGATGGGTTATTATTGGGCAGAAGAATCAAGACGTAAGATATGTAACTGATTCTAGGTAATTCTTAGCTAAAAATATAAGATCCAGCGGAATGTGAATTGAAATACATTTCTAAATATTCATTTTGACATACATATCAACAACTTTAAAACTGTTCAAACTGTTAAATTCGATTACTAGGATTTTATTCTTAAAAAAAGTGCTGACAATCAGACAATACTCGGAACAAAAATATTTATTCTACATAAGGAACTTTTTAAAATTGTATAACAAAAATCTATGTATTTAAATAGATTTGAATGAGAATATATAAAGTGTAAGTGGTGATTACCATAGAATCATGGGTAGTTTAATTATTTTAGCCAAATTTATTGAGGTATAATTAACATAAAGCAAGTCATAATTTTGATAACTTTTGACAAATAGAACCACACCATAAGAAGATAGAGGACATTTCTATCTCTTCAAAAAGTTCCCTCCTACCCTTTTGCAACAATCCCACAGAAATTATTCTCTAAGTGTGTCTCTAAGAAATAGCCCTAGGAATAGCATATCCCACTGGCATGAGAGGACCATTGATTTGCTTTCTATAACTATATACTAGTTTTGTATTTTCTGGAATTTTATATAAATAGAATATATTCACACATATGGATTCTTTTACCCAGAATGTTTCTGGGATGCATCGATGGTGTTGGATTTTTTGTATGGCTTCTTTTCACTCAGAACGTTTCTGAGATTTATCAATGTTGTTGCACATATTAGTACAGAAATACCTTGGGGATTTGCAGGTTCAATTCCAGAGCACCTCAATAAAGTGAATGTCACAATAAAGCAAGTCACAGAAATTTTTTGGTTCCCCAGTGCATATAAAAGTTATATTTACACTATACGCTATAGTCTACCGTGTGCAGTAGGATTATGTCTAAAAATTGTACATACCTCAATTTAAAAATACTAAAATGCTAAAAAATGCTAATAATCATCTGGCACAGTGACATGAAGTGAGCACATGTTGTTGGAAAAGTGGCGCCAAGACCTGATCAATGCAGGGTTGTCACAAACCTTCAATTTGTGAAAAACACAGTATCTGTGAAGAGCAATAAAACAAAGTATATTAAAATGAGGTATGCCTGTGTTGCTTTCTTTTTATTACTGAGTAGTAGTAGTCTATTGCGGTTATACTTCAATGTGTTTATTCATTTATTTATTGATAAGCATTTGGGTTGTTCCCAGTTTTTGAAAATTATGAAGAAAACTGATAAAAACATTTATGTATAAGTCTCCGTGTGGACATACATTTTCATTTTTCTTGGGCAAATACAAAGGAGGAAAATTATTTACAAACATGCATGTATAATTTCATAAATAAAAATACTAGTGTCTCCAAAGTGTTCCAGTTGTTCCACAGACGCCAACATTTGGTATTGTCAGTCTTTTTAACTGTAATCATTTTAGCCATTGCACAGTTATATCTCATTGTGTTCTAGTCTCATTTCCCTGGTGACTAATATGTTGAATACTTTTTCATGTGCTTTTTAGCCATTAGTACTACTGTTTGGACAAAGTGCCTATCCAAATATTTTGCATATTTTCTTTTAAATTGGGCTGTTTGATTTTCTATTGTGGAGTTATAAGTGTCAATTATATATTCTGGACACAGATATAAGTATTATAATGTTTTTCCAATTTGCGGTTGACATTTTCATTTCCTTAATAAAAGTATTTCTAAGAATAAGGGTGCCATGGCTCATGCCTGTAATCCTAGCACTTTTGGAGGCCTTAATGGGAGGATCAATTGAAGCCAGGAGTTTGAGATCAGCCTGAGCAACATAGCAAGATCCAACTTCTACAAGAAATAGAAAAATTAGCTGGGCATAGTGGCGCACTGCTTTAGTCCCAGCTGCTGGGGAGGCTGAGGCAGGATGATTGCTTGAGCCCAGAAGTTTGAGGTTTCAGTGAGACAGAAGTGAGCCTATCTCAAAAAAAAAAAAGCTTAATTTTAATGAAGTCCAATGTATCAATGTGTTTCCTTCATGATTTATGCTTTAAATTCTCTACCTAAAAAAATCTTTGCTTACTCCAAGATCTGTTATAATTCACACTAATTTCCATAAATAATATAAGTTAGGGTTTGAGGTTCTTTATTTTATATAAATATCTAGTTTCAGCATCATTTGTTGAAAAATTTTCCTTTTCATTGAAATATTTTGGCATTTTTGTCAATAATATATGGTCATTTTTGTGTGGGCTTCATGCCAATGCCACCCTGTCTTTTCAATATTTTTTTCTCTCTATTCTCTAATTTAGATAGTTTCTAAAGGTAATTATTCAAGTTTGCTGATTTTTCTTTTTTTTTTCCTGCAGTGTCTTCTCTCACCTATATGTTACCCAGTAAATGTTTTCATTTAATATATTGGATTTTTCAGCTCTGGATATTCTATTTGGTTCTTTTTTTATATCTTCCATTTATTTCATTATTTTCATGTTTTTGTTTTTTTAATTCTTGAGCATATTTATTGTCATCGTTTTAAAGTTTTTCTTTTCTAATCCAATCATCTCTGTCACTCCTGAATCTTTCTGCCGACTGATGATGTTTCTCCTGTTTATGGGTCACATTTTCCTGCTTCTTTTCATTTCTAGTAATTTTGATTAAATGTTTTTGAGTTTCTGTCTTCCTTTAAAAAGTATTGAATTTTGTTTTGAAAGGCAAGTAAGTAATTTTTGAATGAATTTTATCGTTTCAAAGCAGCTGCTGCAGAGTAGCCTTTAGCGACAATTTAGCCCTTCTACGAGGGGTGATGCATTTCCATAGTTTCTACAAAATGTCCCAGAAGTTTATGAAGGTCTATACTCTGACTCAACAGATCTTTAATATCTTTTAGTCCTGAGAAAACTCAGTGATCGTTCATTTTACAGATCTCCAATACACCTGCAATAAACCTATAGAATGGTGTAGAATTTCACCATACATAAGCATAGTTTGGTTTCCAGCAATAGACTCAAGGGGACCCCTGTCTAGATTTTTGGAGCTCTTTCTCTGCTTAACTACTGCTCTGTGAAGTCCACCTGCTTTATCTCTCTATACTTCAATCCCGGTATTCTCAGCTGATCATGTTCTCCTTCTGTTCCCCTTCCTTGCTTCCAGACAGAAAGCCAGGTTGGTTATAGGTCTCATCTTATTTCCATTCTTTTTTAAGTCACAGTGTTGTGTTGCCTGTTGTTTAATGTCTAAATAAAAAAGTTTCATATATTTTGCACAGTTTTCTGGATGTTTAAGGAAGGGAAGACAAATTTAGTTTTAGTTATACAAATGTGGCCAGAATTGGGAACTCTTAACTATATTTTTATTGATATTTCTTTAAAAATTGTCTGTAATGTACATAAAATAATTTTATAATTAAAAATATACACCAAAAAACTACTGGTCATTCTGCTCTTGACCCAAAGTGAAGATGATACTACAAGCTAATGAGATAAAATATTATACATTTAATTTCTCCTATTTTTATTAGGCATTAAGAATTTTGACCTTGGAAAAAATGCATTTTTAAATGTTATACAACTATGACAGGAAAATAAATTTTCTACCCATACTTATTCATGTGATTGAAATCATTATTGTCTACTTTCTGTTCCTATCTCAATAATATCATTCTTCATGCCTATAGTATAGTTTTATTTGTGGAGTTATGAAAAATGCAGGTTGGGCACCCAAGCAGAAAAAGAATGTTGTCTTCAAAGCCAAATCCCCAGTGTACAGAAGAATCATCTCAGAACCATGCAGCAGGTTTCGGTAGAATTCATAGCTACTGACATTTTATGGACCAGGAAGATTCAAGCTTAACTAGCATAAAAAAAGTAATACATTTCTTTCTTTTTGTAGAAATCTGCATATAATATATCTTTGAAGACAGGGTTGAGAATATCACCATGTTCATCTACAGATAAATATGGGGGTTCAGTTTCTGAGACTGTGGCATAGTTTGCAGGCAATAAATTCACATAATGGTAAAAAAAAATGCTACTTGTAGAGAAAAAAAAACATTGGCAGTGTATATTTCAGTTCTGTGCACTATAGTGTGCTGATTTACAGAGATGCTTTCTCAGTACCTTACATTTTACAAACTCATATTTTTCTATCCTGTAGTGTAGCAATGGTTTTAGTTTTTGCAGGGGAAAGGGGGAAAAGAGGTGCAAAACACACGTATTTGTTTGAAGTGCGGATAGCATTTAATGACAGAAGGATGATAAATGAATGTGTCAGGGCTCAATGTTATCTACCTTATCCCTTGGTACCTAGTCTCCTGCTTTCTGCCTTCATAAACTCAGCTTAATATTTTATTACTGTACAATGAAGTTTGTCTCAATAAAATTAGTTCCTACAATTAGCTTCATCAGCAACGATGAGCCGGCAGTAATGTGGTGATTTTATACTAACAACTGAAAATGTAGAATCAGCTAATGTCTCTTTTTACAGGTGCTAGTGTGCAGATTCTTAACTATCTCTTCAGGTTAGTGGATAGATCTCTGCAGATTCCCAGAGCCCAAGTAGTTGACCATCCATAAAATCACAGGTCCATTACTTCATTTCATACAATTAGTAACATCTATGCACTTATCGAACATTTACTATGTGGCAGGCATTACACTGATGTTTTATATATACTCTATCTCATTGTCACAAGAATCTCTCAAGCAGCCACAGGACTAAACTAGTACCAGACCGTGAGAGGCCAGTGTGTTTTCATTCAGGATAGATTCACTGCTGACGTCAAGGAATTGGTAGCCAAGCTGACACAGAGCAGGTAGGTGATGCACAGCTCCTGCTCAAATCCTAATCAATTTCAAACACATCTTGAAAATCAGTGGGAGCCGCTGGACAGTTTCCAGGCTAAAGAATGCATTATAAACTGTGTCGAAGTACTTGACTATAGTCTTAGACAAGTTTGTTTGCATCATTGAAATGGAAGAACAACCAGAAATTTCTTTCTTCTTTCCTCTTCCTTACTGCCCTCTTCTTTCAACCAAAAGCTTACTGTTTACATAGTTAATTATGTCTCCTTCTTTAGGAGAAAGGAGATAAGTTCTCCTGGGTGGTACACATATACCAATGTGGGTAGTCCCATCTTAGGATTTGCATTTGAGTCCATTTTATGTTATTTTCATTCATAGCCAAATGCCTAATAAAAATGAGAAATTAAATTCAATGCCATTCATCAAGCACAGAGCCCACATCTAAAAAAATGCGGCTTTCTAGGTTGTCACACAGTAATACATAAAATGCAGACTGTGCACAGGAAGCTTTCCATTTGGCAGATGGCAGTAGTAAAGCACAATATAAAACTAGGTGCATTTTAAAGAAAAATGAGAGAAAATGCATATGAATGGGTTCAGAAAAGAGAAGTAATAATATAAAAACTTTCCTCTGGGTGAATGTGGAAGCTCTTCAGAATTTCATTTGAATTGAGCCTTACAGTGAACATAGTAAATTACCTAGTGGAACACCTGACGGGAAGTGTATTGGATGGAAAGAATAACATGAAAAAATACACAGAGATAGGAAATTGGAAGACATTTTCTACTAACTTTGAAGGTTTCTAGGAGTATATTATTCAAATGAATGCATCACTAGTCATAAGTTTTTCATATTTATATCTTATGTTTTAACTCTATTTTGATTGGTTCATTTTGTTTTCTATTATTAATACTTTTATTAATAATTGGTCCAAACTAATTAGCCCTAATTTGATATATACACTTAACAAATTGATCAGTCTGAGAATAATTTCACTGTTTGTCATTGTTGAGTTTTTCTTCAGTGTTCTATATACAAGGCCTATATTTTCTGTATTTATGGAAATGACAGACATAATATAACTAAAGCTTCTGAACCAGGAAAAAATAAACATAATCAGTATTTATCAAACTGTCAACCCGCATTTTTCTGTTCTATTGTCATATATGGTGAGGCTTCTAATGCACATGAAACTAATCGTGAAACACTAATCAATGGCTAGTAATGTAGATGAGGTTTGCAAAACTATTTAAAAGGCATTAGTTAATTCAATGGCTATGATCACCAAAATTTCACTGTAAGACATCATTTTTGTCTACAAGTCTATATAATCTACATATTATATTTAGATCTACACTCTAATGAGGGTGTGCAGACTACTTTTAGTAACCCTCAGAACCAAAACAGCTTCTATTCATAAGATCTTGGTGCACATGAAGGGAAAAAAAAAAGTAGCTCTTATGAAGAGTATAAAATATTCACCCCCTTAAAATACTTTACTGGTTTGGAGATTATACTATAATTAGAAAATATGCTATCATTGGGGAAAACTGGATAAGGTTATAAGGAATTATTTCTGAAATCTATAATTATTTTAAAATGAAAAAGTTTAAAAATGAATTACCAGTCCTCCAAAGATCAAAGCTAAATTTAACTGAAGAGATTGTGCTTAAGGAAAGAAAAATTTCTTCTTTCACGTTTTTGTCTATAAGAAATAGAAGGTTCGGAGGGTAGGATCCAGTTGCAGTTACTGATTACTGATTCCTTTCATTCCCTGTCACTGAGTATATTATTTGAACTTCTTACTGCACATCTCAGGGGAGAGTTATTTCTTGCTAGCTTTATTCCTTTGACAGCATCTTAAGATCACTGCTTGCTTTTCTCCTCCACGACAGTGCTCTGGCTATTCTCTGAAGAGCTTCCCTCAATGGGTAGGGCAAAGTGATTGGCATAGGCTCTGGACATATTGCAGAGCTAGGATAGAAAAAGAATGTAACTTCCTAAAAATATGTAAGCCCAGGTGGAAAACCATACCATGCTCGTGGATCGGCAGAATCAACATCATTAAGATGTCTATACTACCGAAAGTGATCTACAGATTCAATGCAATCCCTATTAAAATATCAACATCATTCTTCACAGATGTAGAAAAATTGATTTTACGCTTTGTATGGAACCAGAGAAGATCCCGCATAGCAAAAACAATTCTAGGCAATAAAAACAAAATGGGAGGCATCAACTTACCAGACTTCAAACTTTATTATAAGGCTGTAGTAATCAAAACAACTTGGTACTGGCAGAAAAATAGAACCATTGACCAGTGGAACAGAACTGAGAACTCAGATATAAAACCGTCCTCATATAGCCACCTAAAATATGACAAAGCAGACAAAAACATACACTGGGGAAAAGAATCTTTATTCAATAAATGGTGCTGGGAAAACTGGATAGCCACATGTAGAAGACTGAACAAGGAACCACACCTTTCACCTCTCACAAAAATCAACTCTCGTTGGATAACAGATTTAAACCTAAGGAGTGAAACTATTAGAATTCTAGAGGAAGATGTTGGAAATACTCTTCTAGACATTGGCCTAGGCAAAGAATTTATGAAGAAGACCCCAAAGGCAATCACAGCCACAACCAAAATAAATAAATGGGACCTGATTAAATGAAAAAGCTTCCGCACAGCCAAAGGAACCGTCAGAAGAGCAAACAGAACCTACAGAATGGGAGAAAATTTTTGCATGCTACAAATCCGATAAAGGGCTGATAACAAGAATCTACTTAGAACTCGGGAAAATCAAGAAGAAAAAATCAAACAACCCTATCAAAAAGTGGGCAAAGGACATGAACAGAAACTTTCAAAAGAAAACAGAATAATGGCCAAAAAACGTATTTAAGAAACAATGGTGACATAGCACCTCTTATATACTCCTGGAAAGGGCTGGAACACATTCTACTAAGCGAGGTATCCCAAGAATGGAAAAATAAGCACCACATGTACTCACCATCAAATTGGTATTAACGGATCAACACTTAAGTGCATATATAAGAATTACATCTATTAGATATTGGGCGGGGGGGGGAGGAGGGAGGAGGGGACGGGTATATGTGTACACAAAGAGTGAAATGCGCACCACGCAAAGGGATGAACATATTTGAAACCTGGACTGAGGGGGGGAGGGGGGGCAAGGGCAACACACGTAACCTAAACATCTGTACCCCCATATTATGCTGAAAAAAAATAAAAATAAGTGTTTGTTCATGAAAAAAAAAAAAGAACTCACAAGATAAGGGAAGTGATCCATAAAAGTCAAAGTCCCCTGCACACTTTCCTTCTTTATATTGGCCACATGATGCTGAATTCAGCCATTTGTCCATTTGTTCTAGACTGCAAGTTCCTGGACAGTAGGGCCCATGACTGCTTCATTTGTTTCTCTAATGTCCATATAAAATGAAAACGATTTATTCATCAGTTTGTGTCTCTAGATCTCCTCCTTGTTCTTCACTGAGGTACCAGGAAACTTGAGCAACCCCAATCTGGGCACCAACAAAGGAGACTCTTTCTATGAGAAGAGGAACAAACCCTGGATGACCATTCTTCTTCCCCTGAGATGGAAGTTTATATTCTGTTCTCAGCCTGACTCCAGTCTGCACAGGACATCCCCAATGTTTCAAAGACTCTCAGGTACTGGTGAGGGGGTCCCCAGTGAGCCTGAGGTGATAGGCCCATGGAGAATGAGACAGCAGAGACTCAGGGTGATTCTGTGGAACCAGAATAAAAAAGCTCCTGGTGGGACAGCTGACCCTAGATCAATGTGTAATATTATCTGTCCTTGATCAGCTAACTTGGGAATAAGGAAGAAAAAGACTACCCTACTCCTTTAACACAGTATAAAGGTAGCTAGTAGTGGTGGTCATGGCTCTGAATATTTTGTAGCCTGTTCTCCAACTGCTGAGGTGCTGATTTATACTCATAGATTCTGCCATCAAATTCTATTTATACTGGGAATTCTTCACACAACTGAAGCAGCTCACTGGAAAAGATCTGGAAAACTTGAGGGGCCCCCATTCCAAAAGAGAGACTTACAAAGTCTGTGTTGACCTCTCACAATGCAGAAAATTACTCCCTCGTGTTTTTGTACAACCTCAGTCCAAAGACTGGCCTGATCTTGTGAATCCCAAGTGAAGACCACCCCTTTTGTGACAATTCTAGGTAGAATCAA